>JARDXD010001839.1:0-26639 GCA_029218145.1 Aphanocladium album
ATTTTACAGTAGGGTATATCTAACCAGAAAAACCGGGGCAAAGCTGGCGAAACTGCTGACCAGGTGGTTTTGATCAAAATGTCGACCTCGTCGCCCGTATGGGGGGAGGATTCGCAAAAGTGGCTTGCTCCAGCAAGGTCCCCGTCTCCTCTGTCGGACCTGGGCCGAAGCCATGGTTGCCGTAGTTTTTAGTGAGAGCAAAGAGCTATTATTACTGTGCAGGCGCCGGCGGCGAAATAGAGGGAGCCCAGTGGCGCGATCTGGTAGGCGGCAAAGTTCGCTCGCCAATTCCATCAGCGCTGTGTGTGTTTGTGTGTGTGTGTGTGTGTCTCGCGATGCTTTTTCGCCATTTGCCCATTAATATCAGCCTTGCCCAGAGACAATATCGCCCAGGAATTCTGATCTTGCCGTTTTTCTTGAGTTTCAAAGAACTCTCCTTGGGAGAGACACAGGACAAGAGCAAAAAAAGGAGACTCCGAAGCAGCCACCCGTAGTACCAAGACTTGACAAGACTCTTTGCAAGGCTGTGGTGCGGCCGCCAGCTCGTCACCCGGCGCGGCGCACATGGTTTTTTTCCAATGGTAGGAAACAAAAGGACCTTTTGCCAAACTGGTTGGCGGTCTTGGCTCGAGGGGGCTTGCCACGAATGGTTAGGTTTCTCGCATGTCGTGCTGGCGGACAAATGCGGCGCAGCTTGGTGAGCCAAGACAATGCCCAGCCTGCTTCTCCATTCTAGACCGCCGACGATGGGAGCTACGCGAGTAGTGTGCTACTCGCAAGCCCTGGTTCCTACTCTGCAAAAGCTCTCTTTTTTTGCAGAGGAGAAAGAAATAATAATACCAATGACGAAAGCCATCCCGCTCCCCTGCAGACCGTTCAGCCCATCACGCGCCCCATGTCGTTCTTCTTTTCGCCTCGTCTGGCAGAAGTTCCAATCCTTCCGACAGACGAGGCAAAAAGCCAGCGGAACTTGTGACAATGATGCTATTGGCAGATGTCCCCCAGTGGGACACACACACACACTCTCTCTCTCGCGTCCTTCTAGTGCCCTGTTCTAGGCCTGTCGCAAGATAAGCTATGAATCTAGCCTTTATTTGCTGGAGCCATCGATCTATTTTTGCGCGGGCGGGGGGCTGAACCACTTGCTCCTTCTAGCGCCACAGCAACTCTTCTGTAGTTAACGAAGCAGCATTGAGAGAGTTTTGTCATTTGGGCATACTGCTTTGCATTCCCATTTGTCAAAAGTTCCTGCAAGATTGGATAGGCCGAGAGCTCACAATATTGCATGATTAGCAGGGCCTCCTTTCGCGCGTGACTACGGTAGATTCTCAGCTCAATGCTGGTGTAAGACGACATGTCGCAACTTTATTGGCACATTTTCCTATCAGCTGTAAATGCTTCAACTGGTTCAATCCTAGCTGGTAGTCCCTCCCCGAATCACCTTTATCTGCTGTAACCTGAGAAACAATCATTGCAGTAGCCACTTCTCTGTGGGGTGTAGATATGCCCTCTCCCCTGTTGCGGCAAAAACTCATTGTCATGGTCCCTTGGCATGTGGCTATCTGTACGCCCCAAATTTTTTTAGAGCCTGGGCGCCCTACACCCATTGAGGAAGCTCACCTCCGAGATCTCTTCGCTTGTGTGCGTGTGTGTACTCTCACTGATACCCCTCACTAGTATTGTAGCCTCTTTCAGCCATGCGACCTCCAAGGCTGCCCCCGCGATCTTGGCGCTGCAGTCCGTCTACCTTCCCGGCTTGGGCGGCGAGGCTTGTCAGCGTGTGTTTGCTCGTCTTGACCGTTGTAACCTGGCGCCCCCGGTCGCTTCATTTTAGACTTTAATATATGATGCCTCAATCCCCCTCCTCTTGTCGTACACTTTCCCTTTCAGTATCTGTCTCATTCTTCATCTCCCATTTCCCACCCACTTTCTTCACTTGGCTTCAATACTTCTTCTGCCGGGAAGCCAGGCAAACGGGATAATTCATCATGGCCAAGTCCGTAAATGAGCCTCGCGAGATCTCCCCGCAGGAGGAGAACAATGGCCTCATTCTCAGCGAGAAGCACGAGGTGATGGAGAAAGTGGTGAGTAGTTTTGCACGCTTTCTTCGCACATCTTCTTCGTGCGACTAACACCCGAAATAGCTGTCCTCCGACTCGGATGACATGGCTCGCACTCAGACCATTGAAGGGTAAATTTCTTCTCTTACACTTAATTCCGCATCCAGACAGCAGAGTTGACTCTCTTTCACAGCCACCTCAACGCCACAGAAGATGATATTCTGGAGGCCAAGGAAGCTGCCGCTTCCATGACTCTCGAGACCGTCCAAAAGGTACGCACCGCAGCCAACTTCAGCAAGAGTGTCTCAAAGTACTAACCCGCTCTGCAGTTGATGAAGAACGTTCTCCTCATCCACGACGGTGACCCCAACTTTCCCTACGTCACTCTGCAGAAGATCAAGGAGTTCCTCGGTACGTTTACAAGCCCCGTATCAACGGTGAGAAGCCTGCCCGTTTGCTAACCCGCCCGTTCCCTTTTTTTGTAGCCAAGGAAGATATTGCCGAGAACCAGGAGAAGAATGCCCGCTTGATTCAGGAAATGAAGCTCGAGGCCGCCCTCATCACCAACAACAGCCCCTACGCCGAAGTCCGCGCCGCCGTGGACAACCACGACGACCCTACCCTGCATGTGTCCACCATTCGCGCCTGGTCCATCGGCATCATCTTCTCCGTCTTCCTCGCCTTTGTCAACCAGCTCTTCAGCATCCGCTACCCCAGCATCCGCTTCGACACCAACGTCGCCCAGCTTCTCTCCTACCCCCTCGGCAAGGCCTGGGAGCGCTGGATGCCCCGCAAGGACATCCGCATCCCCTTCACCAACACCGTCGTCCCGCTCAATCCCGGCCGCTTCAACAAGAAGGAGCACATGCTCATCGCCATCATGGCCAACACGTCCCGCAGCGTCCCCTACACCGCCTACATCATCTGGATCCAGGTGCTGCCCCAGTACTTCAACCAGCAGTATGCTCGCTCGTTTGGTTACATGTTCTGCAACGCTTTTGCCACCAACTTCATCGGTTACGGTCTGGCCGGTCTCACGCGCAAGTTCCTCGTCTACCCGTCGTACTGCGTGTGGCCCATGTCGCTCGTCACCATCACCCTCAACTCGGCCCTGCACAATGAAGAGAACCACAGCGTCATGGGTCCCTTTAAGAAGATGTGGACTATTTCTCGCTACAACTTCTTCCTGGTCACCTTTGGTGCCATGTTTGTCTACTTCTGGTTCCCCAACTACATCTTCTCTGTCCTCTCCTACTTCAGCTGGATGACCTGGATCGCCCCCAACAACATCCATCTCGAGACCTGGACCGGCATGAAGAACGGCCTTGGCCTCTTCAACCCTATCCCCACTTTCGACTGGAACGTCATCTGCTACACCACTGATCCTCTCATGATTCCTTCCTTCTCTACCTTCAACGCTGTTGGTGGCATGTTCATCACCGGTTTCTTCATCGCTGCCGTCTGGTACACCAACACGTGGAACACTGGCTACCTTCCCATCAACTCCAACCGTATCTACGACCACTTCGGAAAGCTCTACAATGTCTCCCGCACTATTGACGCTCGCGGCATGTACGACGAGGCCAAGTACAAGGCTTACTCTGCGCCTTACATGAGCGCTGCCAACTCTCTCCTATACGGTTTCTTCTTCGCCGTCTACGCTGCCATTGTCACCCACGTCTTCCTTTACCACCGCTACGAAATCGTCATGGGCTTCAAGAACCTGTGGCAGGGCCTCAAGTGGAAGAAAAATTCCAGCTCCACTGAGGGCACTGAAGATGTTATCCGCGCCAACGAGGGTGAATACCAGGATGTCCACAACCGTCTCATGTCCGCCTACCCCGAAGTCTCTGAGTGGTGGTACTTTGGCACGCTTCTCATCTCCATCGTCTTTGGTGTTGTCGGTATCGCGGTTTGGCCCACTTACACTTCTGTTGGTGTCGTCTTCTACGGTATTCTCCTCTGCCTCATCTTCGTCGTCCCCATTGGTATCGTTACTGCTATGACTGGTATTGAGATCACTCTCAACGTTCTTGCCGAGTTTATCGGTGGTATGATTGTCGAGGGCAACGCACTCGCCATGAACTTCTTCAAGTCTTACGGCTACGTTACCTGCGCTCACGCTCTGTCCTTTGCCAACGATCTCAAGATTGCCCACTACGTCAAGATTCCTCCTCGCGTTACCTTTGCCGGCCAGATGCTTGCCACTCTCATTTCCACTATCGTCTGCACCGGTGTCCTCAAGTTCCAGATGGACCTGAAGAACGTTTGCACGGAGAATGCTCCCATGCGTTTCACCTGCCCCGGTCCCAACACCTTCTTCACTGCCTCCATCCTCTGGGGTACCATCGGTCCCATCAAGGTCTTCGGCAAGGACGGTCAGTACGGTTGGCTGCTTATGGGCTTCCCGCTCGGCATCCTCCTTGTCCTTCTCTTCTGGGGCTTGAAGAAGGCCTTCCCCAACAACCGTGCCATCCGACAGGTCCACATCGTCGCTGCTATTGCCGGCTCCCTCAACTGGGCTCCCTACAGCTTCTCGTTTGCCTGGCCCGCCGTCCCCGTGGCCTGGTTCTCCTGGATCTACATCCGCAACCGCCACCTGGCTTTCTGGTCAAAGTACAACTTTGTCCTGTCCGCCTCGCTGTCGGCTTCCATTGCCATCGCCGCCATTATCATGCTCTTCTCCGTCCAGTGGGCCGAGAAGGAGATTGAATGGTGGGGTAACACGCAGGTCTCCCAGGGCTGCGAAGGCAAGGCCTGCAAACTGTACCATCTTGCCGCCGGCGAGCGTTTCTACCCATGGTGGGACAGCAGCAAGATTCCTGCCCCTTAAATGCTTTCGTCTAACGTTGCATTGACCTCCATTTTGGAGGAGATTGTTTGGTGAATCTATGCTACTTATTCTTTATGCAATGAAGTGGATGAAAATGGAGCGTGCTTTATGCTTTTTTGCAGTATTTATGTCACAATATTACCCATTCAGTTATATAATATCTGGAAATTGATACATATCCTTACAAAACATGTTCTGCCAAGTGTGACCAACGGAAAGTCCAGAAATTGACGGACAAGGCCTTGTAGCTGGCCGTTGCCGCAGTACACAACGTAGTCGGCGGGATAATATAAACGCGACAATTCCTTTTGAATGTTGAAACAAGCGTCATATTGCAGCGCAACCTCTAAACTCCTGTTCTACCATACGGTATTCCATACAAATATATACAAAATAATCATGCTGGCCGCATGGCATCGTTTATACCTTACTCCTCCTTCTCTTTAGTCTCCTCGTCATCTTCCTCAATGGCCCAATCTCTCCAGCCCTCGCCACGGACCCAGCTGACACCTTTGCGGAACGAGTTCTGCTTGATAGCTTTGGCATCATGCTCGTACACGACACCGGTGATCATGAGCGCGAGGACGAAGACCCAGAGGTCGCCGCCCTTCATGGCGCGCCACCAGCGTCTCTTGACACCAACCTTCCAGAGGGAGTTGACGCTCGCGCGCGCGCTGTAGAGGAAGACCATGCGGCCCTGCTTGCGCTCGATCCAGGCCCAGAGACCGGCAATGAAACCGCTGAGGAAGAAGCGCTGCGTGGCCAGCAGGTGGCGTGGCAGGTAGGTCTGGAAGAAACAGATGGAGGCCCAGGCGGTCGACAGCGAGCCGGTAGCAAAGGCCGTCATGCGTCCTGAGCGCGAGAGGATACGCTGCAGGCCGGTGATGGGGCTGTGGTAGAAGCGGCGGAAGCCGGGGATGACGGTCATGGCTGAGTAGAAGAGCACGAAGAAGCGTGCCATGGGCGGGACCGACTTGAGCCAAAAAGTGAGATAGGTTCGCGTGCATGATGGGTCGCTGGGGTGGAGCGCCGCGCAGGAAAGCGATGTGATGAGAGGGTGCGCCTGGGATGTCAGGGGCGAGACAGCCGTGACTGTGGGAGGGAGGATGTTCTTCTTGTTGGGGAACATGGTTGGCGAAATGTAAGCTCTGCAATGTCGCGTTAGCAATGGGGGTCGTTTCGGAGATAATGTTGAAATCAGTTAACTTACGGCCAGTTTAGTCGTGCCATCTCAGACAGGCTGGAAACGACATCCTCTCTGCTTGGCCATTTGAGGTTCGTGGGGTAGCCCTCGGGACGGTTATGCAGGTATACGGGTGAATTGCCCCAGATGAACTTGCCATAGCTTTCGGGGAAGCAGTCCTTATCGAAGACGGCCGAGTGGAGGAGTTGTCCAAAGGCCAAGGGCTGGAGCAGCCAGCTGCCGAACCACCACGGTCGTTCGCGCTTCTTGCCCTGCTTAAAGCCCCAGATCCAGCCTTCGCTCTCGGCGAGATCCCAGCCGTACTCGCCCGCCTTGAAGAGGAGCCAAAGGGCGGCAGCCACGCGCATCGGCGGCGAAGGGTAGATGCCGAGGGCCAGACCGGCGACGGACGCGCCGACGGCTGGTGCGTAGGGCGATGTGAGCGCTGCAGCGGTCCGGGGGTTGCGGCGGCGGAAGGGCTCGACCGACGCCTCCATCAGATGCAGGCGAAGACGCGTGAGGAAGCGGAAGAGCAGGCGGTAGAGGAATAGGATGCTCGACAGCGAAAGGGAGAGTCGGAGGGCGGGCGACTTATAGAATGGCTGCTTCTTCGCAGGCGTGCTATTTTCATCACCCCAGTGGTTAGCTCATCATCCGCTTCGTTTGTGAGACTGGAGGGGAGGGCCCAAGCACTGTACTCACCTATCCTTGGACAGCTTCTTTGCGACGAACTCGTAGCCCTTCATGCCGACCCAGGTCGCCGCAAAGACGCGCAGGGCGTGCCTCACGGCCTTGGCGTTGTAGTCGCTCGAGGCGCTCGTCTTGGTCGGGGTCAGAGCCTGCTCGACGGCGGCAGGCGTGGGCGCGTTGCGGCGCAGCGTCTTGGACCGCGAGATGATGTATTTGTGCAGCGCGGCGTACTCGCGCGGCGAGACGGTGTACCGCAGGGCGTTGCGCATGACGGGGTCGACGGTGTTTGCGGCCGATGACGCTCGTCGCGGGCGTCCTGCGCCGGCACCCTCCGGCGACGACATTTTGTGCGGCGTTTGTTCGTCGTTGTTCAAACTCGTTGCTTCATCAAAAGATCAGAAAGAAGGAAAAGGCTTGGAGAGTTCAAAAGTTCTCCGGTTTCTGCTGATGTGTGGCAGAGCCGTGCCGCTGGTGCTGATGCTGATGGGGAGCTGGTGCTTATCCCGAGGCACAAGAAGGGGGGGAGTTATGGGCGAGCGAGCTTCGCTGCTAACTTATCGAATCGGCTACACGGATTGACCCAAATTTAGTTTCCTTCTGGTCCCCGCCTGCCGAGCAAATTAGAAGGGGAAAAAGGCCCAGGTTTAAATAAAAATTGAATGCCAGATCAGAGATGGGAATGTCTCGCGGGGAAAGGTCAGATCCCACGACGGCAGCGCGCGATGACCTGTAGAAGAAGGAAAACACAGCAGACCCTCACAAGTGGGATTGGAATGTTTAATCACAAGCAGGCAAAATGCGCAAGCAGCCTCGGCTTCAGCTGCAGTAGAAGAGCTAAAAAGGGACGCTAGGATGACAGTGTGGGGTGAGTTGTCTGGGGGTGGACAGACGGTACCCGCTCAATAGTAGCTGCGAAGTGACGTACATATGTATCTGTTGTCTTCAACTCGACATTTTGTCCAGTCTTTTTTTTGCTTCATTAGACTTCTGCTATAAGACCAGATGGAGATACCCTTTTGAAACCCTCTGCCATTTGCTATTTTCACATTCAATTAATCGCGCTCAGTAATAGAACATATCATCGTCCTCGTCCACCAACTTGGGTACATTCTTCTGCTTATCGACCGGCCATGACAGCACCGTCAGCATCGTGCGATCAAGAATTGTATCCTCTTCTTCCACCAAGCCCAATGCCTTTGCCAACGCTTCCGCGCGCACCCTATCCCTCGACTTGTCAAATATCAGCGTCGTCTGCCTATCCACTCCTCCAGCGCGCATCATCAGCACACGGGCTGTGTCATATGCTGTGGCTCGTTGGTTGAGAGGCGGCAGCATCATCTGCTTCAGCATAGCTTTATCGACACCGGCTACTAGAAGCAGCTTCACCATCTCATGTATAGCGTAGTTTCCCATATCGCCATCTGCCGCGCCAACGCAGTGATCAGCAAATCCGTGCAGCTTCCTGACCGAAGCGTCAGCGCCGTGTTTGAGGAGCACCGATGCCACGGGATGGTTCAAATCGCAACAAGCCAGGAACAGCGGGGACTTCATCTCGCTGTCCCCCATTTCAACATCGGCACCATTCTCCAGCAGCGCTTCAGCAACCTGGGCGGCTTCCGATTTCATTGTATTGGGTCTGTTGAGGCAAGCGTAGTGCAATGGCGCGGTTCCGTTTACGTTGGTTGCGTTTGGGTCCGCGCCGTGCGTCATCAGAAGCTTGGCCACTTCATATCTTGACATCTGGCTGCAGCCGCTTACTCTTCGCCCGGTCAGACACAGCTCGTGCAGAGGTGTGGAGCCGCCAAAGGTTCTAGCCATCACGTCGGCGCCGCATTCGATGAGGTCCCGTATCAGCTCCACGTCCGGGCAGTAGACGCACGCGATATGAAGAATCGTCTTATTTCCCGCCACTGTCTCCAGTGCATCCACACCGTGCTGGAGAAGGAGCCGTGCAATACTCGCCAGGCCCGCTTCACACGCATTCTTCAGTAGTGAGCCCCAATGACTGTCTGCCTCCGCGTCCTTGGCTGGATCAGCGCCTGCTTCTATCAGCATCTTCGCAATCTCGAAGCGTTCAGCTTCCCGCCCGCGATTCATAAGTGCTTGAAGAAATGTACGCCGCCGTTTCGTTTCGTTTCCGGCATCATGACCTGGGGTGGTTGCCGAGACTCCTTGCAACAGCAGCTGCTGAACGGCCTCGGGAAACCCAAATTCGCAGGCTTGATGCATCAATGCCGCGCCAGTCTCGCTCGTGAATCGGAACAATCCCCCCATCGCGGAGAGAAATAGCCGGGCGATGTCAAAGTTGCGATTCTGCAATGCACGAGAGAAATTTCGCTCGCAGACATCACGGCTAATGCCGCGAGCAAGCAGCATCCGCATCACCTGTGCACTAGAGAAGAAAGACTGGGCTGAGAGTATCTGTTCTCGATCACGCGGCTCTTCTTTTGAATAGCTGAGGAATAGTTCCGTCAGAGGGACGTTGTCTTTAAACGCAGCCAATTTTGCGAGTCTGGAAATAAGTGCTTGGTCATTGACATTCATACCAAAACTGATGAGCTGCTCCGACAGCTCCAACATGCTTCTCGGGCTCCTCAGCGGTCCTGGCACTTGCAGGAGGGAATACAGCAGCGTCGGACAGCTGTCTGGGTCCATGCGCTCCAGCGGTCGAGCGGCGGATAGAAGTTCCCAGATTTCGTCGTAGCCCTCAGCAACAGCACCCAGCATTATCGTTCTGTAAGCCTCTGTAGACGTGTCGACCGCTGCGGGACCCTTCTTCACCTCAAGCAAGCGCTCCAGCACAGCTCGCTGCCCCTCCGTGGCCGCCATCAAGAACGCGCGGGAGACAACATGTGCCACGTTATCCCCAAATGCGTGCTCCGAGTACTGCACCAGGACATCTACCGTTTCCACGTGGCCATTGCTAGCTGCTAGGCCAACGGATTCCAAAACCTGCGGCTCTTGCAGCGGCGCTGAGTGTCTCAGCAGCAAGGCCACAACCTTGGTGCTTCCTGCGGCTGCGGCGCACGCAAGCGGTGACCGACCTCCCGGGCCCTCTGCGAGCCCTGCAAAGTCCTCATGCGTGATCAGCACCTTGCCGAGCGGTCGCATCGGTGATGGCTCCGCACATGCGGGCTCAGCAGGTGAGCCGGCGCGCAGTGCTCGTTCCGCCACCGTCGGCAGGTTGTGCTCCGCCGCCCAGAACAGCGCGTACTGGTTGTACGGCTGCGCGTCCGTGAGGTAGAGGAACGATTCGAGCACCTGGTGTAGTCTGCGGTTGGTCCGCGCGAGGCTGCTCATGTCGCCCAGCCATAGGTGCCTGGCAATGTCGACGACGAGCTCTGCGGCCAAGCTGTCAAGCCTTTGCGGCGCCATACTGTTCGGGGCTGAAAGGGCTTGTAGCGGAAAGAAAAACGGCAGTCGCTGATGTATACAATGCAAGGAAAGGAAGGCTGGAGAAGCGATAATTACCACCTAGGCCGCGAGGTTTTGTCAGGGGTTAACTTTATACCTATCAAGATCAGGCTTTCCACCACGGCTGAAGGTTGGACCAGCAAGGCGTGCGAGCTGACATGCGCTACACTACGCCTCGAGCTACCAAAACAGCAACGACCGGCTGACTAGCTGCGCTTGAATCGCGACCATCGAATAAGCACGAGACACCCTTGGCAACAAGTATTAAATCCTTCGTCGGTATTGTTCAGTAGCAAATCAATTCATACAGTTATCGTAGGGTAGCTTGACATTTCGTCTTTCGCCAGCCCATAAGATATATCGGCGTAAATACATGCAGGCCAGTTCGTCCCCTAATTGGATATCCTTGCCTGGTTTCCTCATCGTTCGCATAAAAATCAAAATAACACAAATAACGAGAAGAAAAAAGTCAGCTCCGTAACGGAACTTATGCGAGCCTCATCATGATATAATCCCTCCAATACTACCATACCCCTCACCCAACTGCCATCCCCAGGCGCGCCATGTTCGCCGTACCCTGCTCCTTTCGGAGCCCGTACCGGCCAACGCACATCAAGCTGACGCCCCCAATAATACCCACCCAATACCCAGCCTAGCCTCATAATGACCCGGCTGCAAAAGCCATGTATCAATCATACCCCGCCATAAGCAAAAACGTTGGTTCGTCCGGACGCTGATCAGTGTGGGTAGGCTGAGAACCCGATACGTTCTTCTCGTTTTGGAACTCTCCCTAGAAATGGTGAAGGGAGCCGCAAATGCAATACTCAAATAATGACCCAATCGTTGCTGAAATCATGCTAAACTTTTCCCTCTCTTATTTTCCAAGGTAGGCAAGCGCAAATGCAATTTTTATGTAATGCTTTTTCTTGCAGCATATGCGGATCGTCATGTCGTTATGTCCATACTTGATACTCTGCAGATGCAGATCAAGGGTAAGCAGCAACAGGTCCGCCTTGTGGTGCTGACAGGGGAGCCCACTTGCGGCCCAAAGAAGGGCCATCTGGGTTTCCGTACGGCAGCATCTCCTCGTGCCAACCCAAGGCGCCCCATTGCGGCATGTTACGAGGCTCAGGGGCCCTCAGGCTGCTGCGCAGCTGTTCAGCGTCGGGAACACGGCCGTCAACAACCGCATCGACGGCTTTGACGCGACGCGCCTCCCGTTCGTTTACTGCAGCCTTGACGATGCGGTATCGTGATTCGGCATTGGCCCAGCCATTGACGTTGCCCGAGCCAGAGGATTCCAAAATCATCTTGAGCTGCGCAAAAGGAATGTTGAGCAAGATTCGAGACAAGACGGCATGAGAGACGGGCTGCGCTGGGCGTGATGCTTTGGGCGTTTCAGTCTCGGAGGCGGGCTTGCTCTCCGTAAGAGCCAAGTCGCCGAATTGAATGTTGGTGATCTTCTGTGAGCGTCGTCCCTTGCCAAGCTGCACAGCTGGCTTGTCATCTGTTGAGGCTGTCGCCGGTTCGGCGGTGGGTCTGCTGGGTGTTGGTGGCGGAGGATGCATTGGTAGTCTAGCATAGTGTACAGGGGAAACCACGTCAGCATCCAGCTCAAAAGTGGACGGGAAATTGTGCACGATGAAAGTGACGACAGCATCAAGGATAATCTTTGAACCTTCTCCATACTTGTAGGTGTCGTGTGTGCCAAAGTCGCTGTGGCCATCCAATGCAAACTCCAGCACACGTTCAATGGTTTGCCAGTCGATGAGCTGGGTGGCCACCTCGCATCCGCGCTTGGTTACGGGTACCCAGCCGAGCAACTGGCCAGCCGCAGCATAAGAGAGGGCAAAGTCGAGCTGCTCAACATTGGAACCGGCGTCGGTCAGCTCGCTAGACTCGAGGTGGTTGCGAGGCCCAGGGTACTGCAAGAGCGGCAGGCCATAGAGGCGCTGAGCTGCCATGTAGAATGAATCCGAGCGAATCCACTTGCTACTAGTCTCAATCAAAACGGTCTGCTGGGAGCGGTCCGGAGGGCTTGGTGACAGTATCTGCTGGCGCAAAAGCGCTGCCAGTTCAGCTGATCGGTTGAGGAGGAATCTGTGACCAGGGATGCGCACCGGTGGTGCGCGATCATCCAAATAGCGCAGCTCCAGTGAACAGTCAGACAACTCGGGGTTGCCAAACTGCTGCTGTGCGTAGGCAGCCAGCTGATCAGCATCGTCGCTGGGGGGCATCATGTGCGGCGGCATGCCAGGATTGGGCATCATGCGATGGAAGTCAGGAGGAGCAAACATCCGGCCAGCATTTCCTTGCATCTGCTGCTCTTCCGCGACGGGACCTCCGTTTCGCATAGGTACGCGGCCGCCGTACTGTTGGTTAAATTCCTCCATGGAAGAGTGAGAGTCGCGAAAGCTGTGCGGTGTCGACGGGTTGTAGTTGTTGCGGTAAGGCTGGTACGAGTCAGGAGGTGCGTATGCCATCGAGGGTCTTCCGTAGTTGTCAAATGTCGTGACAGGCATCATGTCTGGGCCGTAGGGCATCATGGGCGGAAAACCGTTCCCAGCAGGGCCCATGAATGGTTGGCGACCACCAGGGAACGGCATGCCCGGTGGAGGAGCGATGCCGCCGGAGTGAGGCGGCGCAGGGCTGGAGCTCTGAGATTCCTGAAAGCCACCAAAGTGCACACTGCTGTTGCTGGGATGGGCTTGGTGGTGGACATGGCCATGGCCGTTGGGGACTGGCGGACGAGGGCCCCTAGCTCCGTCATCATTGGCATGCAAGCCAGGCATCCTATTGCCAGGTT
Organism: Aphanocladium album; assembly: GCA_029218145.1. NCBI lineage: Eukaryota > Fungi > Ascomycota > Sordariomycetes > Hypocreales > Aphanocladium > Aphanocladium album. The sequence continues at coordinate 12,987 of JARDXD010001839.1, forward strand.
GGAAAGGCGGCGGCATATGGTATCTGGTAGGGGATACGGCGGGAGGTGGTCGAGGCTTTGGGCCTTGCTTGTTTGTCGCGTTTGCTGCTGCCACCATCGGAGTTAGCATCAAACGAGCTGCGGGCGGGGGCCATGCTACTCACCAGGCTTGCTGTTCCTTGGCTCAGCTGAGGCTACTGGCGCAACCGGCTTTCCGTTTGCACCGCTGATGTCCTGTTTGAGGTCTTTCGTAGACGCTGCGGCTTCTGTCGAGCCTCGGGTGGATAATTCGGCGTTGGGCGACTGTGGCTGCTTGTTGGGGGCTGGCTCGGTCTTCGTTTGGTCTTGCGACTGGGCGGCACCTTCTTGAGCTGGTGTTAGCGGGAAAGGGTCGAACAACGCAAAGAACGATCGGGTGGATCGAGGAGAATTGAATCTAGCAAGAAACAAATGCAGTGAATGTCTTACCCGAGCGGTTGGCGGCGTTGCTTGGAACCTCGGCGGTTGGCTCCGCAGCAGCGGCGGCTTTGGAGCTTCCAGCATCATCCTTGCGCGGCTTGGAGTCTTTGGATTTGTGCTGCTTTGCGTTGGATCGAGAGTTATCTGCCTTGTTCTCAGCCTTGCTCGAATTGGCATTCGCAGCAGCCTGCTGGCGCTTGACGTAGGGCAGAGGCAGGGCGGGCACCACGGCCTTCTTCTGCGCGGGCTTGCTGGCTGTCGCCGCCGCAGCTGGCGCCGCGGAAGCAGCAGAGGCAGCAGCGACAGCGGGAGCGGCCTTGCGCGGCTTGGAGGAGCCGTAGGCGGGAGCCATGGCGGGCAGAAGGGCGAGCGGGCTGCAAAGAAGCGGCCCTTTGATGGGAAGTGTTGCGCAGAAAGTTGCGGTGCAGAAAGGCGAGAGAGGTTGAAGAGAGTGGCAGGCGAGATTTGGGATGAAATCTGCGGCGGGCACTGGTCTGGCGGGTTCCCAGCACTAGCAGCAGCTAGCAGCAGCTAAAAGTAGCCAACGCGGACGGGTTTAGTGCATTGTTTGCCGCTGGTTGTCCTGAAGCTTTGGGGGGCCAGCGCTGGAACAATGGCGGCCAAACGACCGTGACGGGCAGCATTCAGCGCCTGTTTGGGCTGTTTTGGGGGCTCGCTCAGTGATTGTGGGGGCGGCCAGTGCGCCTGCAAATCGGAGACGGGCCTTGATCAAGGAGAGCCACTTCTGAGTTCCATCTCATTCGATGGGGTGCCAACAGTCAAACTGCTGCGAACCCTTGTCACTGCGCTGCTTTGTTATTCAAGAGCTGCGCCATTCTGCTGCTTGGGTATCTACATCACTGCTTAACCCGATTTCATCCCTTTGCTGGTTGCCATTCGGCGCCACTGCGACTTCGGAGAATTTTGACAGGGTACAAAGCAAACAGGCACATGGGGTTCCCCTACGACGCGCCTCAGCCCAGTCTCTCTACCTATCCTCATGGCGCCCAACCAGCCCACACCTCACTAACCTCACTCAGCGTTTGCTATGTAGCCGTCCGATGCGTTTCACGTCTCCTCGAAATGAACATGTCTGGATAATATTGATTGGAGTCCGTAGTCTGGGCTTCTACTGCTCGCGCCTCTAAGAGCATATCATAACAGTCCTGTCGCTAAAATACACTGATGCTATTTCGAGTGTCCACAATGGTCCTATGATTATTGTATATGAGTGTGACCATGTTGCATACATCCTCGTCGTCGTAGTCGTAGCCAAAATTCCTGCCCTCAATTCTAAACAAGACCACCTTCGCTGCTCATCAGTCTGGCAATGAGTACGTATATGAAAATGGCAGCACCGGCTACGACCAGCTTATTGCGATATATCCAACCCCGTCCAGCGTCTCTTTGCTGGACTACCGCGTCAACCACGGCCTGCGTCTGGTGCCCGCTCGTTCCGGAGATGCCAAGCTGGGGGCCGCAAGAGGCTCCATTGTCGCCACCGGCGCGGTTGCCAGTCACCGAGTCCACCTTGTGCTTCTTCATCCACTCCCAGTTCTCAGCGTCGACCTGCGGCCATTCCGCCCGGAACTTGGCGCCGCCGTCACCAATCTTGACATTGCCCTTGTTGGCCGGGTTCTTGGCGTGCGAACCGCCGCCCGTCGAATTCCACCAGCGTGATCGCGAAGCGTGGAACTTCTTCTCCGCGGCGTTGGTCGAGACGGAGCCGGTCGTCATCTCGTCGCTCGTCATGAAAGACAGCAGGCCGATGAGAATGGTAGACACCTCCCAAGCCGGGTTGAAGGACTTGGGATGGAAATCCGATATCGAAAGGCAGAGTCTCGTCGACGGCTGGAAGCGACCAGACGGTGTGTGCATTCGGATGGCCGGGGGAGCAAACGGGTAGTTCGGCGGGAATATTAAAGTGCCCCAGTACTGACCACCATGGTATGGCGTATCTTCGGGCCCTGTGATAACATAATGCCACCTGCAAAACAAGTCTCGGTTAGTCGTCAATATGACTGGTCAACCGCGGTGTACGTACTCGAGAATATTAGATTCGGAGGGATGCGCCGTGATGTATGGGGGAGGATTCTCTGATATCGTCTTGTACTCGCGAGTCAACTGCGATCACATTAGCATTTTTGCCACCATCGAGCTATCGCAGGCAAGACATACACGCTTGAAAGCCGCCTTGCTCGCCATGATTATTGTTGGAAACGAAAGCCGCCGAGGAAATGGAAAGTCGCGTGACGAGCAGTGTCGGGTTAAATATGTTCGTAAAAAGAGTATTTGAAAAAGAGAGACGGTAAAATAAAGCGCAAAATATCAATATCGAGAAAATTAGGTTTTTGAGGCGTTCGTTGCGCCCGCGGCTGCAGTCTGGAAGTGAAGGAGATGTTGGAAGATCACAGAGAGCCCACGTAACGGAACCGGACCAAGGCGTCAGCGTGGCAAATGCCGCTGTGGCTGGTGATCACCAGCCACACTGACGTAACTGCGCCACACTCTGTGTCGGGGAGCTTGGACAGCTTCGCGAGATGTCCCGTCCCTCGCTAGAGTTGAGGGGAATTTTTCTACCGCTGCGTCAATTCCATCTTTCTGCAGGCACCAATTCAAAATCATGGAGAGTGGAAATAAATCCCTTGGCGTCGTAAGTTTCTCCCCAATTACATCGGTCTGATCAGCGGCTCATTGCTTGGTGTTCAGTCTGCTGGCGGCTTCGACAAGCTGCACGAAGATGGCATGGACGTCCTCCGAGATGCCAAAGCCCGACCCGAATCCCGCGATGCCGACCAAGAGTCTAGAGAGCGTCGGATTGCTCAACTTGTAAGTGCACGTATCAATTCGGTCGGTTATTGCGACGAATTAACGTTGTGCTTCCCAGATGATCGACCAAACGGCCATGCCCATGACCGTCAACGAAGTCAGCATCCTCGGCGCTAACAACATTCGCCGTCGCTTCCTCCATCCAATCGTTCAGCCGCTACTCGCCGATCAGCCTGGCTCTCCTTCTACCGTGGGCGAAGTGCTAGCAAAGCTGCAGGAAGCCAGTGGAAAGCTGAGCGCATTGCGTGAGTCGCGGGATGGCAACCAGGCCCGGGAGTATTGTATACTAAGCCGAGAACAGAAATACTTCGCGAACCTCCCGAGGTATTCCTCCAGCAATCCGACCCAACGGATGCCTCCTCGAACCCAACCGATGTCAACGTCTCCTTGTCCCTCAAGGAACTTCCCCGCTTCAAGCTACAGACCGGAACCGATGTTGGCAATGGCGAGGGCTCTGCCTACGGATCGCTGCTGTGGCGCAATATCTTTGGAGGAGCCGAGATGCTGACCCTCAACGCGCGCTCTGGCACAAGAACGCGATCTGCGTACAGCGCAAACCTGGCCGCCCCGGTGCTGAGCAACCCAGATATGCGTGTTTCGCTGGAGGCTCTGGGTTCTGCGTCCGAGAAACCGTGGGCATCGCACGAGGAAGTCCTCAAAGGTGGCTCCTTGCAGTTCTCATGGATCAACAAGCAAAGAGACAGTCATACGCTCGAGTACTCGGGCCTCTGGCGACAGGTGACGGGCCTCGGCCAAGGCGCTAGCGCTACGGTTCGCCAGGACGCTGGCGACTCCATCAAGAGTGCGATCAAGCATACGTTTTACAGAGAGCGACGCGATAACCCACAACTGCCGCAGAGCGGTTACATGGTTCGATCGAGGTTCGAGCTTGCAGGCGTGGGCCCTCTTGGAGGCGACGTCGCCTTCTCCAAGAGTGAACTTGAGCTGGGCGGTGCTGTTCCCATTCCACTTCCCGGGTCGTCACAGAAGTCTGGTATTTCCATTGGCGGAGGCTTCCGCATGGGTATGCTGTGGCCTCTGGCCTTGGGCCTGGATTTCAATGGCAAGGCCCAGCCAAGCCGTATCAACGACCGCTTCCAGCTCGGCGGGCCCGCTGATGTACGAGGATTCCAGCTCGGAGGTCTGGGACCTCATGATGGCAAGGATTCGGTAGGCGGTGATTTGTTTGCCGCTGGTAGCGTCAACATGCTTCTCCCCTTGCCTTACAAGGGTCCCGAGTCTGGTCTGCGCTTTCAGCTGTTTGCCAACGGTGGCAGACTCGTCGCTCTGAAGAATGCAAGCAAATCAAGGAGCACCGATGGGAGTGCGACCTCGTCTGGCCTCAGCCCTGCGGCTGTCCGAGATGGCATGCTCAATGCGGTCTCTGACCTGCTGAATGGGGCCCCGAGCGCTGCCGCCGGCTTTGGACTCGTATACGCGCATCCTGTCGCCCGATTCGAGCTGAACTTTAGCTTGCCACTGGTGCTCCGCAAGGGCGAGGTTGGCACCAAGGGGTTGCAGCTGGGAGTCGGCATCAACTTGATGTAACAGCGTGGAGATTGGATAAGCCAAGTTCGGGTAGATTTGCGAGGATCGCAGAGGGAATTAAGAAAATGGGCATCTCCCACAGTCAACCGTGTATTATATATATCTACAATAGTTGTCACAACGATTTTATTTTTGTCTTTCAAAACATGTGGTGCATCACATTGCCTGCGGCAGATTTGCATTTGGTCATCGCCAGCAAAAATTGTCAGATACAATTAGAAGAGTATAGTAGACGTGGCTGGTAGAATATGTGACAGAAGTTGTATTGGCGATACGGCTGTTGCTGGACAACTAGCAGGGCGGCGAGAGCAAACTGCAGCCTGTGGTTGTATGCTTGCAGTCTTAGGCACGATATCTGTATAATAGAACTTTGCCATTTTTCTACGTTCTCAGTTTCACTTCTAAATCATATCCTACATGTAGATGCTAATTCTGAGGACTAGAATCCATCTTGAAAAACGAAGCAGATAAAACCATGTCAGGCCTTCGGGTGACACAAATAATTCCGGCCGATGACTCTTTCACCGGAGTGAAGATGGTCTATCGATACACAAAAATCTCCCATCTCTTCTCTTTCATCTGCAGTTTGAGTTGGGTTTTGTTCGTTGACATTGTGCTCCAGCTACTCGTTCTCCAGACCGCACCATCCCTGACATCATGTACTATGAAGATACCTGGCCAAAGATGCCAGACGGCACTGATTTCGACGGGAAGCGACTTCTTGACCTGATACAACACGGCAAAAGCCCGTTTGAAAGTGACTGGGACGTGAAGCTGCTCATGCGCGAGCTCGAAGAGAACCTCGGGGCCACAGTAGCTGCCATTCCATCAGTCTACAAGGGCTCAAACAATCATGTGCGTTCTTTACAATCCCATTCGAACTAGGTCAAGAAGAAGACTAAAAAAAAGGGGGGTACCAAGGGCTTCCATGTCAAGTTGTCAAATGGTTCGGATGTCGTGGCTCGCTTGGCGCGTGGCGATGTCAACATGCCCGATTATGACGGCTTCCCAATCGACGTACAGGCTCTCGAGCTAAAATTCGAGGTTGCGGTATACACACTCTTGCGCACAGAGCCGGCAATCACCTCCTCGCGTCTTCTGTACCACCGCGTTCCGCTGCAGCATGCTGCTCCGCGACGCCGTCGCCCGACAGACATCTTGGGCCGTCGCTTGCTCGTGTTTGAAAGAGCCGAGGGAGAGAACAACGTTTGGGGCAATCTCGGCTCAGACCAGCGGGTATCACCTTTCCTTTCTCTCCGAAGCAGCATTTCTTTTTTTTTTCTTTTCCCCGCGGCTAACCTTCAGACTCCTATCTAGGCGTCTCTTCTTACCCAAGCCGCTCGCATCCGCGCTTCGCTGTTCAACTTTCGGCTCCCGCCCGACTTTGCCGCTCTTTGGCTCCGCGAGCGGCTTTTTGAGCAGAAACCCGCCTCGTTTCCTATCCCCGTGGCTCCCACGCGCGAGTTCTGTGTTGCTCTTTTCGTGGCCAAGATTGAGGCGACGATCAAGGACGAGGGAGATCCGATCGGCTGGACAGATGATGGCCATGCTGTAGGACCGGTTGCCGCGGCGGCCAAGCAGTCACTTCTGCGCATCATCCCGCATATACTGCCGAAAGATGGCAATCAAGCCGCTCTCTATCGCCTTGTGCTCAAACATGGTGACTTTGGCATCCACAACATGTCCATCAAGATGGATGCAGACGGTCAGCCTCGGGTGACGTCTCTATATGACTGGGAGACTGGGTGTATTATTCCAGCCATCTTGTCCGATCCTCTGATGGCAGTATTTGTCGACCTTGTTGCAGATGGGAATGCCAAACCTTCAATTACCCGAGTGCCTAGCGATGCAAGCACATGCGACGTTGCAGAAAATACGGAACACGCAAAGCATTACTTCAAGGTGCGGCCTGTCGCGTAATCGGGGAAACATGTTCAATGCTGACCTATTTTTCGCTACACAGGCTCTCTATGATCATGCACCCGACTATGAGGCTGCCATTCGGGCGGGTAAAGACGCGCGCCACGTCTGGTTTGCGTTGCGTGATTGGCGAGGCCAAGATCCAGAGGCGTACTTTGGTAAATTGGGCAGCTGGGCTGAGACGAGGATCAAGGAGCTCAGTGTTTATTGAGGCAGAACCATTTCAAGACTTTCATTGTTCTTTCTGCTATCACAGAATTATGATGGCTCCAGATTATAGGGAATTGAGGGAAAATCCACGCTCAGTCATCAATACAATCTACCATCATCCATCTTCTCGAGTGATCTCCTAGGATCGCGGAGCTGCATAGCTGCGCTTCGCATACTTCGAACAATTCGTGTATTCGTATTGAAATAGATCTCGATTGAGGTATTAGACATCTTCATTCTCCGGCTTGTGCGCAAAACTGCCGCACTTGAGGGACTGGACGAGGCAGCCCTAAGATAACGCCACGTCACTCATCCATCTCGGTGATTCAAGAAAATCTTTCTCCTTTTTTCAGTTTAGTTTCACGGCTGCTGAAATGGCAAGATTTGGAATGGAATAGCCCGGTGCTTGCACATGCTACCTTTTCTCATACAAAGGCAGCGTGTCATTGTCGCAACACAATTGAAACTTTATGCATTATGCTCTCGGGCTGGACATTTGCACAAATACAATAGTTCAGTATAAAAAGTGTGAATACCATGACCATCAAACAGGATGCAATTGTTTACTTGAGGAAACGCAATCTAAAACTAACACAGACACAAATTTCGCTCAGCGGCAATAATATTATAGCTGGTGTAGAGAGTGACAGTGCTATGGGTACGCACTTGGATTATGAAAGCATTGTTTATCAGAAACAGCCACAACAACAGATGACGTCGGAGATTTCACTGCGCACCTCTAATTACCACTTTTCATGCACATCAGAATCGCCCAAGGCATAATAAAACGACGATGCCGGCTTCTTATACCCCAGAACGGGTGCATAAGAAAGAAACATTAGGACAGGAAATTATCGTGGAGCGTTATATACAGGGTAGGCCTGCAGGGAAAGTCGCGTGCCTGTGGACACCACCATCTTCTGCATAATTTTCTTCTACCAGTAACTCATTCGGTTCCAACAATAGCAGCAGGCAGAAAGTATGGGAACTGGCAAAATAAACCAATTATATATGAAGTCTTACCATGTCTCTGGCTTTGCCTCCATCACCCAACCCACAGTACACAGTCAGTCACGCCCCCTTTCGGTCCCTTTTTTCGACGGCGAGCCGGTTTTGGGTTTTAAATGTGCAAAAACAACCCGCCGACTGTGTCATAGGGTAGTCGACTTGCGCTTCTTTTCTTCATATTCAGCTCAAAGGAAGAGCAAAAAAATAGCACCGTCGCCCGCTCTACTGGGTACGTTTCGAAACAGGCTAAGTTACGAGGGTGCGCTAGTGCACGAGGCGGCAACCAATCCGCTGGGCGCACAGCATCCTTGTAAGATTGGCCCGGGCCGTCAGCATCGCACTTTTCCCACTGCACGAACTACCGACATTCCTGGTATTCTTCTTGCGCTTCTCCGTTCAAGCCGGCAGCATGACTAGCCAAAGTATGGGGGTGAAAGGATTCTCGAAGAACAGCCCTGCGTCGTTTTGGAACGACGCACAAGCCCATAGAAGATCAGCACGCGCCTTGTACGAATAATAGTTCCCTCTCATGCCCCCCCTGCGAGTCAGATAAAACGTTCTGAAGGCACTAAATCCCTACCAGTAGCATTCTGAGGGGGCATAAGTACCAGTAGTACTTTGAAGTAATAACCAAGCAGGCGCTCGGTGCTGGGCTAGCTTCACACGTGGCGGGCCAGGGGGCTCGGTTGACTGTGGAATGCATAGAACAAGCAGACAATGAACCACAGGATGACGCCGACCCCTGGTCGCTGGTAGAGTAAATCACGGCCCAACAAAAATAACGGATAATAAAGAAAATAAGTCGACAACAATGGCCGAGCTCGTGGATTTGTGGGTTGGAATCACAAAGGCCATGAGGTATGCAAGCAAGGCAAGCTGAGCATCAGAAGCGAATAGCGCTAAATTAGTGACACTATGAATGGAAATGAGAGGAACACTTTTTGCATTCTCGGTAGCGGCGACACCCCGTAGAAGACGCGTCTTGAAGCGCGTTTTGGGCGCAGCGTGTTTATGGTTGCAAAAAGCGTGCTACGTCCTGTCCTCGTGAGAATGTCTCACATCTTATTTCGGGAACAAACTGCCCTAGGCACAGTGTTGGGAAGGGAGACGGAGAGACAGGAGGGGTGACAGTCTGGTATTGTTGGCAAGTCCGACAAGGCCATTTGTATTTGTGCAGTTGGAAGCATCCCACCTGGAAAGCAAGAGGGTAGCAGTTGTCGCACAATTGCGACTACTCGGTGGCAGAGGAAATGAGGCATCCAAACGGGCGGGTGCAGTACTTTGACGTAAGTTTGATGGACAAGGCGCATTTACGCCGCAGATCGACGAAACGGAGCAAACAATCCACTGTCTGCAACCATTACAGTCTTGTTGCGGGTTTTCCACACTTGTCCGTCTTTAAAATTGTCGACAACCACTCAGCAAGCCTAAAAACAGAGTAGGTCAGCGGACCTACCCATAAAACACAAACACTTCGCCATGTGCGGAGTGGTGGCCGACTTGGCTGCCAAGCTGCTCTTCATCGGCATCATAGTGGCGCCTGCTCCGTAAACCATACTGTATTACCAAATGCGGCGTTTCATCTTGATGACGACAATTACCTCGGACCATGCTGAGAATCGTGGGACTGGTTGGACCACCGGGTCCAGCCTCGCTCGCTATCCATGGCGATGTGAGAAACAGGCAAGTACTGGTTTGCCAAAATGCCGGCAGATATGAGTAGTTGGACTCGAGCCGATGATATTTGTCGTCACAACGACACAAACGACACTACGGCGCAATGACCGTGTGCGCTCTTCAGCCTCTCCGACGGAGCTGACCCGAGAGAAGAACAGAAAGGCGTGGCCACCACAGAGAGAAACGCCTAGCTCCACGCTTGAACCACCACATTGCAGCTAATAAAAGGGGGCCCCTAAACCGAAAGAAGCTTGGGGCCAGGAACAGCCGTATGATTGGCACGGGGAGCCCACAGGGAAAGCCGAAGCTCAGGGGCGACTTTTGAACCAATTTATTCTGTGCGGCACCGGGGTTATCCTTGTCCCCCTTGATGAGAGAGGGAGAAGGAGAGCGGACGGCCGCTGAAGTGGATGGGATCCTGACAGGCGGGCGGCATGCGTACGTGCGCTTCGCTGCGCGAGTAAACTTTACGCAATGCTGCACTTAATCGTTGGATATTCTCCTTCTAACTGGATGCAGCTTGCCGAGTGTTTAATGAAGTAAATATTAAGCTTGCGAACACGGCTGTGCGCCGGCTGAGCTGGCAAATTGCTGCGCTGGACGAGGGAAGATGATGTTTGCCCTCGCAGTCTTTCGCTTTGATTCAACACGAACAACAGGGGCAAACGGCTTGATGTTGCGATCTACCAGTAGACGCAAAGAGTACTGAGGTTTCTGGCAGGGTCGAGACAGCCACGCCGACGGGTGGTCAATGTTATTGCCACCGATGGAAGAAAAAAGAAATCGAAGCGGCGCGTTTGGCGAAGCCAGGCTGCGGCTCAGAAAAAGCAACACAATGTCTCTGCCGAAATAAGAGAGTGTCCGGGTTTAGCATGTAATAAGGCCGGCGAGCAGGCTCGTCAAGTATGACGGAACAAAGTAGCAGGTAGGGGCCCGAAACAGCAATGGGCAGGACATTCGGTTCATCATTGGAGCCTTTTGACGCATCGTTGACGCAGGCATTGCAGGCCAAATGTGTTGCGTGAGTAGGTAGGGAGAGAGTCTTGGTCCTCACCCCACAGGTTATGGGGATGATCCGGGCCTACAGGTGCAGATCAGCCGACTCTTTGATTGCACCAGAGCGCAGCGTAGAGTTAAAACACGAAATACCAAAGAATCCATCCAGCTTGTAGTCTTGGATGACAGGGTTGTGCTGGCAGTTGGGGCGCGCCCGACATCGTTGACCTTTTCCTCTTATTTTCTTTTGACTCATCCCTCTTCTCTCTTCTTGCGACAATGTATTAAGTAATTAGTTGGTTTTCCTTCGCCGCCATGCAGTGTTCTCTGGGTCCCAAGATTTGATTGACTCGGCCCATAATATGAAACTTCGTTTTGGCTGCGCACCGACTCTCCTCCAGTTGTTTTATAACATGGAATGGCGTTTTTTCCCCTCCCACATAGGGGCGTATGCAGTGGTGGGGTAGATTGCCCACGGTACCAGTGGTCATTGGCGCCAGTACTGGTGCTGGCAGGAGTAGCCAGGATCATGATGCCATGACGGACCGTTGCGAGGGATTTGCGTGCATTGGCTTTGTCCCGCTCGCTTCTCTGGACCTTTTCAGTGTGAGCGGATGCCCGAGCGTGCATACGTACAACAAGGAGACGAGTTTCGTCGTACTTGGTAGATAATGGAACGACGCAAAAAGCAACACAGTAGACAGTGCGCGACGGTGGCAAAAAGAAATGTCGAGTGCAGTGCAGGCGTTGAGCTGCATGCCGTGCAGAGAAGTCGGAAGTCGACATGCAGTGTCTCTAGTCTGGGGGCTTGACGGCTGCAGCATGGCATCTCCACGATGCAGCCACTCGGCTGCAAGTGCAAAGCGTATGCGTCATTTGCCAATGCTTCGAGTCAAGATCAGACTGATTTTGAGAAAAGCAAGCGATGCTCAACATGCATGCATCGGAAGCAAGCTGGCTTGGCGGTGGTGGCAAGTGAAGGTCTGTGGTCTGCGTTTGCGAGATGAGACTGAGCTGGCTTGCTTGACAGGCCAGGGGAAGAGTCGGGAAGGCGCGCGCCGGATGGAAACTGTCTCTTATTTCTAGACGAAGCGCACAATCATGGGAATAAGGATTTCTTTCAATACTTGATGCGAGATTCAAGATTCGCGGCCGCATCGAGCCGCTGAAGCAAACCAGGGCATGCGGCAACAACAGCGGAGGGGCAGCCGCTATGGAGGCAAAGCCATGGGCAATCAATCAATCGCGCGGGCCAAGACCCTGCGAGCCGGAAGCGTGCTGGGGTAAGATTGGACGCTAAGCCAGTGTTCCAAACTACTGCAGCAATGGGGCCGGGAGGTCTTGGACGCAGTGCACCTCGCAATGGTTCGGGTGAATCATGCATTTTGTAATTTGGGTCCGCAAACAGGCCGTGGCGATGGTGAGATGCTGGGAGGCTGTGGCTTGAGAACCCGCGACATGGCAAAAAGAAAACGAGACGGAGAATGCTGCAGGTGAGGCTGAGGAGAATCTGGAATAAGAACACTGCATGTTTTTTTCTTCTTGTTTCTTGTTTCGTACTGGACACGGCCTGCGTTTGTGTTAATATTGTTGTTGTTGCTGCTGCTGCTGTTGTTGTTGTTGCTGTTGCAAGCCATGTCTAGCCAAGGGAGCAGAGAAAACGGCTGTTTGGCAGGCAGAGCAGGCAAGCTGGTATTCAGTAGGGTGGCATGGGAGGTGGGCAGGTGGGTTACCTACTAGTAGCCTTTAGAGAGACACCCTTGTGTTTTAAGGTACAAGGCGGCGAGCTTTTGCAATTTAGGTACCGATTAGGCGGCCCAGGGGTCCAACGAGAGTACGATGAGCTGCAAGGAAAAAAAAAGGTGCTGTTGTTGTCTTGTATATTGGTAACGTGATGAGAAAAGGAGCAGCGAGCGGCAAGGCTAATTGGTGATTGGGTTGAGAAATGAGGGCATCGGCGAATCGTGGTGAGCGAGATGGCAGATGGCCAGTGACAGTGGTACAAACAGGGAGCGGCGAATGGGTCTATGATCCAACGATGACGGACTTTGACAATATGTATTGGCATGTTTGGTGGCAGACACTGACTGATGGCATATTATTAGCGGAAACAGGAATCTCGAGGCTGATGAAAGAAAGTGAGAGAATCAAGACAAGAGACGGACAGAGCAGGGGTCGGCCGTTTGCTGAGCGGGAGGCCGTGTTTGCTGTTGGGTACACCCCCCTGGTGCGCAGGTAGCGAGCAAACGGACTGGTTGACCAGAGCTCTATTATTGCATGGCTATGTATGTATTCGTTGTATGCACATGTTCATATCCCGTTTTCCGTTATGTATTCTCTTGTAATGGATGCAATGTTTTTCCTTGCCAAAAGTCCTGGGGTTGCATCTCTCGTACTGGCTCCAGTTGCATCGCATCGCTGCAGCGCACAGGAGAAATAGACCACCCAGCACCACCCACCACGGCACCACAGACAGTCCAGTCCAGTCCAGTCCAGCCCAATGGTGGGTGTGTCCCTTGTATCTGGGGGGTGCAGCCGCCCCACACATGCGAGTCCAGGGCCAGGCACCAACAGCAGATTGGCCCAGGCAAAGCTGGCAAAGCTGGCAATGAATGGTCAATTGGTGGTCATGTCATGGTACCTGGCAGTAGTTTTGCAGCGACTCCAGCGCATTTGTTACTGGGTCTTGCGCCAACGAAACCAGTAAATGCCCCCTGTGCCACCCCATCATCACCACCGCCATCACCACCACCACCACCGCTTCTGTGTGAGCCACTAAACGCCTAGCCTGCCGTGTAGCCCCGGCTCTAACTTACTCCCCTCTTCCCAATACAACCGGTACCTGCATTGCATTGCTGAGGTCTGGCTAATAATACCACCAAATAAAAAGTACCTTTTACCAGCTCCTCATCCTAAATCCGCTAACCCGCTGTAAAAGGTACCCGTCCTGCAGCCCAGTGCACAAACCTCGCGCCGCTCCTCTGGCTCTTCGGCCCCCCCCTTGACAGCCCACCACCACACCCACAC
>JARDXD010000242.1:0-26570 GCA_029218145.1 Aphanocladium album
CCCCCCCCCCCCACCAAGGATGCTTCCTCCGAGGACATATTTCATGGTTGAGCCTCTAGCACACCTGGGAGAACAGGACGAAAATGAATGAAAGCTGAAATGCCGAATTAGGAGGGAGGAGACTCAACATGTACGTCTGCAAGTCAGCGCGGCGTGTCCGCCCGGCGGCTTTCCTCATAGGCGGTTTAAACATCAATAGCTCGCTCTTTATAAGTTATTTACAGTAGAGACAGGAGGACACGAGTGGAAGTAGAACACCACTTGCATCTGTCCGGACGACAGCGAGACACCCGATAACACCTTATACAACCCCCACTAGCCGTGAATAGTGGGCAATGGGGCCTGCGAACAACATTTGCGGGCAGCTGCTACCTCTCACCTGGTAGACGGTTCTGCCATTGCATTGGAGAGAGGACCACCCCATAGTCGCTCCTGCAGCCCAGGGATCCGCAGTCTACACATGATGCTTTACTATATATGCTATTAAGTAAAGATGCATAAGGCTCGCCTGCCACTGTCAGTCTCACGATCGGAACAATGGTGCATCATCTCGCCGGAAACTTCATCGGGCACATCTGCTTCGGAGAGCAGTAACAAATCGCAACGACATGTCCTTCTCCGCGCCGTTGCTCTACTACCAGCCTCAATTTGGATAGTCCAGGAATCTTCTCCCCTCGACAGCGGCTGAAATTCCGGTAACCTGTACACTTTGTCTTTTTAGGCGCCCGTTTCATGTGCCCTGGCATGTCGTTAGTCCTATTTCCAACGTAAGCGGGCGTCATGCATGCATGCGACAAAGTGGGATGGGCGGCGGCGCAGCAGAAAGTGTCGGACTGCGAGTACAAATCAAGACACGGACAAAGAGACCAGAGGTTTCTGACCACCAACCTAGCACAGTTTCGTCTGCTCGCATTGGCTAAAGTAGGGATGGTGCAGTCGGTGATGTATCAATCCTCCTAGTTTCCTGCACGAGAAGCCACTGCTACTTAGTTCTAGGGCCGTATACAGGCATATGCGCCGCCGACTTTGAATTCAAGGCTGAATAGAATGTAGATAGGCTGCAGAGTTTCCACATGCGTTGCACAGCAAGCATGGGGCTTCGGTCGATGCATGGTTGTGGAGAAGAAGCGAACCAAGCAGAGAACTAATAGAGATTGAAAGGTCGGTGGCTTTTCCCTGCTGTGTAAACCAGCCACCGACAAGCCATTTGCCAACGATGCTAAGTCCCCGAATCTTGGCGGTGCTACTACGTACACAAGCTATGTAGCAGGGCCAGACTATAATTCGTTAAAAAAAGAAAGAGAATCTCATTTTCAAGAACCCCGGCAGTTCAGGTTGACGGGAAAATTTAGGGCGAGAAGTTTCGGGAGTTGAGACCACCAGAAGCAACTGAAAGAAGGAGGGGTAGCAAACCTGTGTGCCCAGCTGTCAAACAAATCGCAGTGTACACACACGCACAGCTGCTGCTGTCAGCATGCAGGCGTGCATAACTGCATCGTGATTGTGACAAAAAGGAATGGCTTGCAGGGCATATACGAAAACAGGGCCACAATGGGTTAGTTTCCACAACTCTTTGCGCCGCAGTTTCTGCTATGTCGCCGGCTCCAAGTTAACAGGCCAAGTAAGGCTACAGCTAACATGATTAACCACAAGCTTCTTTCGATACTTGGCCGAGTCCCTCTTTTTGTGGCGAAAACAGCAACCGAGCAGTAGGGCAGGCAAAGGGAGCCGCATAGACCACAATGTGCCCTTGGCGTTTCCTTACCCCACGAAGGCAAGCATTAGGTAGTATTATCTTACTGGCACGGGTTCACAGCGTTGTTTGAGCAGCGTCCCCGTTCGGTAGTTGGTTTCGTGGGCAGTTGAAATGGGTGTACAGGCAAGCACATGGCAGGGACGGTCGCAGGTGGTTGCAACGATGACGCACGGTGAGAGGCCGAGGTGTGACGGCGACATTTCGCAGCTATTGGGGGCCACGGGGGTATAATAAAGAAACCTACAGGACCTGACGTGGCGACGAATCTCGGAGGGCCGACGCAGCGGGAAGTGCCAGTAAGCAGCCACGGTGTAGTGAAAATGGAGTAAGACATGGCCTTGCATGAGAAGGCGCAAGACACTTCGAGGACATTTTCTCCCTGCAGGATCTGGCAGACTAATAAGCGAAAAAGAAGGAGAAGAAGAATGGAATAGACTTGTTCTTAGAGCACTCGCTTATTTTTCGCCTAGTCCAACGTGGATGGGAAAGACTGTTGCAATGGCAGACCAGCAGATGGCGTTGTCAGCGTCAAGGGGAGCCAGCTGCTGCGGGCGACGGGAACAAGGCGGCGATGGAAACGATAAAAAGAGCGTATGCTTTATTGAAATGCACTGGCCATTTCTTCTCCGAATTGGCCAAGCGGACGAGCAAAGCGGATGAGATGCCATGCAGGCCGCCCCTTTGTCGCACTGCTGATAGGCCCTAGGTAGCTAGCTGTGTGCGGCACTGGCAAACATGACAGATGAGAGGCTTCCAAACGCCGAGCTATCGATCTACTTGGTAAGATTCTAACAGATGCCATCGTGGCGGAGTTGGTTATGTAGATGCCAAGGTGAGAGAGCTCGCTCAACTACCAAGCTACAACCAAGGACCAGCTACAGTGTATTGTCCACTACAAAAGTGCGCCAAATGCACTGTTGGCAGCTTTACAGCGGGTTTTACAGGGCATCGGCGCCTGGAGAGGCGATGGAGCTTCCCCAACGTGAGCCCCACCACTTTACACCAAACGCGTGGAGCTTGGCCGTTCGCGAAAAACGTCACTCCGTGTGTCTCGCGTGCATCTACGAGCAGCCTTGAATTGACGGCCAACGCATCGCTATTACGGCATCCGGGCGTGTCGAACAGTACACTTTATCAAAGGAAATCTTCTATTGTCAATTTCTGCTACCTGCATCTCGACTTGCAAGCTCCAAAGAACCCACGGCCCCCCCTCGGAAGAGCCAACGAGCTTCTCTCGATACCCCTCCAGATCCCGGCTAATGCGACCATCTTCTCCGCCATCATGACTGGGCGCAACCGTCGCGCATCGACATCGAGCGTCGACACCATCGACGATGAAGATATTCAGTGGCGTCAGGAGGCTTCCGTCCTGCGCGGCGTGGGCAAGGACGTACCCAGCGACAATTGGCCCATCTTCCAGCTGCGCGACGCCATTGTTCTGAATCGCGACGGCACCACGATCGAGAGCGCCCTGAATATTGTTACGAATGGCCCCTTTATCGTGCGTGGTGACCTGTACCTTACGAAAGACGAAAAACATCTTGGTGGGTGTCTCTTTCTTTCCCATGCGGCGGTTCTGTTCTGCTAACCTGCGGTCCTCAGCCATCATTCGTGGAAGATGCCCGATTCCCATCGAAATTAGACATTGCTTGCTCTACTCTGTGGGCGAAACAGAAGATGGAAGCCCTCAGATCTGGGTTTCTGGTCGCGCCGGTTGGTTCGAGCTCAGCCCTTGTCCAGCCTACCAGTCAACGTACGACTCCATGTGCCAGGCGACCACGTTGTACTATAGCATGATGGATATAATCGAAGACACGAAATCAAAGCGCGGCAAAAAGACCAAGTCGCAATCGCAGAACGATATATTGGCAGCAATGTTCCACAAGGTGCGTACCGCAGCTGGCCCGCCGCCAACTTGACCTAACCTTGTCCGCAGTATGCAGCCTTTGTCGGTGACGGCTCGACATATGATGATGTGGTGGAGAGGTGCAACAAGCATGCCGTCTTTCTTATCTCTCAATTCCTACAGGACGATGGGGCCGTGGAATGGCACTCGACCGATTTCTACAAGTGGATGATATCTCGGAACGGTGTATGTTGCATGATATGCTCGAATTTTCACCAAGACGTCCAACTGGTCTTGCTAATGCCAACATAGGCTCTGTTTGAAAAAGTCGAAAAAGCGAAGAAGAACCCACGTCAGCGTACACGATCACCATCGTACGTCGAACCACCGTTACGATTGAGCAGCAGCGTCTCAAGGAAAAGCGCCAGCATCGAAGAGATCGACGAATCTGCGTTCAAAACGCGATCGAATCGCTCAAACAGTGCCACCACGCAGCAAACAACCATTGCTATGCACCCAAGACGAAGTGCCAAGGCGCCGGAGCATCCAACCCCGACACATGTCGCTACCGATGCAGACACCCCGTTCCAAACTGTGCTCGCAGCAGTGGAGAGCGCGTTCGACTCCATTGCTCCGTCGAAGAATGGAGTCACAGTATCTGGACTTCTTAACAAGCTGTTTTTCCAATATAGATTTCCCACATTTAACGGCGCTCACAGACGACCCGTCGAAGAAGTTCTCCATTACAACGCTGGCGAGCTCCTCAAAGCAATCGATCGCAAGAAATACAAGAACGGAGAAGTGTATGACTGGCTAGAACGGCTATCGAAAGAGCCGTTTGCACCTATCGCTCTGGTCAAACCTGGTGCATTGCCTTACCGGGTTGTACCTAGAGAACGGCGCCCTTTCCAGAGCCGAAAACCGGAGACGAAACTGGAAGCACCTGAACACAATGTGCGGACTCCGAGCCCTGTTACTCCCAGAGTTGGAAAACGGCCGGGCCGTCCCGTTGGTAGCAAATCGAGTCTGCGCCCTATCAAATCGACAAAAAAGAGGAACCGCCCGATTTTTGATGACGACCAAGATGACAGTGAATCTGTTGCGAAGAAGCTCAACTTTCTGTCTGAACACGATGCCGATGAGACCATGACTGATATCGACAACCAAAATTCACAAGATGAGGCCGTATTCGAAGACGCTCTTCAAGTGAACGAGTCATCCGACTCGTCAAGCGAGGATGAGGCGGAGGACGACGAAGATAGACCCGTCAAGCTGAGTATTCTCGCTGAAAAGCTGCCAGATCCAATGCCGACGGGGTATCAAGGTACATGGGTCTGTGATCAGCAAGACTGCGACTTTATTGCACGCGGAGGCGAGGAGGATGAGCTGGATGACCTCATTTCTGCGCATCTGCAAGAGCACGAGCAGCTCGTCGACAGGATGCAGCTGGCGGTCAATGAGAGCCGCGGACTGCTGCCAATCAAGTGAGGTCGTCCTGTGTATAGGTATAGAGTCACGCGCTAACCGTCTCTAGTCATCTGTTAGAAAAGCTGAAGCAAATAGGCGAAGGTGCTCACCAGCCAACGGATTCGCAAGGCAACGTTGCGCCTCGCCCTATCAAGCGAAACCTCTTTGTCTAAGCTGGTGGTAGCTACATGTATAAACGATGACTTGCTTTCTGGGAATGACATTCTGCTTTGTTGGCTCTGAGATGGGCGTTTGGTTTTTGGCAATATCCAATGTGGCGCTGGTACCGGACTATACACAGCGATGAGATAAGGTACACCAATAAGAATGGGCGCGAATTTTTTTAAGAATGAATGGATTATTGGCACGGCACAAATGACTGGCGCTGTTAGGATTGGAATCAGGTTTTGAATACAATTAAGCAGAAATCGAAATCAAGATTTACTGTATTTCACTTGCTTGGATGACCTGCTCCGACTAGTCGCAGGGCTGCTGCATGAATATTGCCCTGTTTGCAATTGGCCAACCCCACACATAATAGCCTGGATATGCATGCAGCTATTGCCCGCTATGACGATCTTCCATATTCCGCCAGCCTTCTTTTTAGCTACGAGGCTGACTTGAATGGGTTAAAGCTTTGAGTACCGCAGTTTACTCATACTGGTACCCACGATTGAGCGACCTCGAGGCTTTCGGGCCCATTTTTTTGTCGAAGCAAAGACCATCAAGTCGGTACCACGACACCAGCAGACAGTCCTCTGTTCCACGGTGAATAAGATGCATCAAGTTTCAAAAAGAATAACCTGCATAGTTACTTATCGTATCTACCTCCCAGGTTGTCTGGTTTTCAAATACGCATTATTGAGTCAACACTGCCATCCCAAACGGCCACTGCAGAATAGCCCTCTTGCACACCGCCACCTCTACGTCTCGAAACGAGGTTGCAGCGAGCCGTAGCGGAGGACCAACTACCGAGCCGGCATTATCTAATTTTTGACATTTTGGGTATCACACGACTCGTTTTTGCTTCGACTATGGCTTCTGCGGGACGCTTACCCGCGAATGTGGAAACCATTAGAGGGTCTCTCTGGGTGGACGGGGTTTAGCTCCGCTTCGCACTTACACATCGAATTCCACTTGGTTCAAAGTGTCCTCAAGGGACTCTTTTCCTCGTGATGATGGAATTTTCATAACAACTGCTGCAAATCAACGCTTCAAATAATGTCTACACAAAAGCTCTCGCGCGCAGCTGCGCCGCTTTCTCTCGCTGCGGTGACAGCTCGCGGGCCGGAATTCCTCAGCGACATCACCAATCGGTATGTCATGATCGTCGCCCAGCGTTATTGGTCACTAAATCTCATTCTTCTCCCCCGGGCTTCAGCGTACGCCATTTGACCCTCTCCAAGGGTGACCCGACGGAGGCTCTCATGAGCCACGACTCGGCCGTTGACAGCCCGCACCTCTTCAACACGCTCATCCCCAATGAGGGCTCCCCCGTCACCAACCAAAAGGCAAGCGGCCGCTGCTGGCTCTTTGCCGCGACCAACGTGCTGCGCGTGCCCATCATGAACCACTTCAACGTGGAGTCGTTTGAGCTCTCGCAAAAGTACCTGTACTACTTTGACAAGCTCGAGGGGGCCAACTACATCCTCGAGCAAATCATTGACACCAGCGACCGCGACATCGACGATCGTCTGGTGCAGAGGCTGCTGCTGGACCCCACGGAAGACGGCGGCCAGTGGGACATGTTCTACAACCTCGTCGAAAAGTACGGCGTCGTGCCGCAGAGCCTGTACCCGGACACGTGGAGCGCCCAGAACGCGCGCCTGATGCGCATCATGCTGGCGACCAAGATCCGCGAGTTTGCGCTGATCCTGCGCGCGCTGGCAAAGACGGGCGATGCCGATGCCGTCAGCGCAAAGAAGAATGAGCAGATGGTCCAGATCCAGGACATTCTCACCACGCTGCTCGGCGCGCCGCCCAGGGCCGACGCCGAGTTTGTGTGGCAGTTCACCGACAAGGACAAGAAGCTCCGCGAGCACCGCAGCACGCCGCTCGCCTTTGCGAAACAATTCACCGGCGAGGGCAGCGAGTGCGACATGCAGAGCCTGACCTCGATCGTGCACGACCCGCGCAACGAGCCCAACACGCGGCTCACCATCGACCGCCTCGGCAACGTCGTGGGCGGCCGCAGCGCCACGTACATCAACGTGGACATGCGCACGCTCAAGGCGGCCTGCGTGGACATGATCAAGGCCGGCAAGCCCATCTTTTTCGGCTGCGACTTTGGCAAGTTCCGCCACCGCGACCGCGGCATCATGGACCTCGCCGTCTTTGACTACGAGGCCGGCTTCGGCACCACGCTGCTGGAGCAGTCCAAGGCGGACCGGCTGCGCTCCGGCGAGTCGCTCATGACGCACGCCATGATCCTGACGGGCGTGCACCTGGACGCGCAGACGGGCCGGCCCGTGCGCTGGAAGGTCCAGAACAGCCACGGCACGGAGCGCGGCGACAAGGGGTACCTCGTGATGACGGACGCGTGGGCGGACGAGTTCATGTACCAGGCGGTCGTGGATGCCAAATTCCTCGCGGACGACGTCAAGGCGGCTTCGACCAAGGAGCCTGTGGTACTGCCTCTGTGGGATCCGCTTGGTTCACTGGCTTAATGTGCATACAAGGTAGACATGAATAAAAGTACATGAATATTACCTGTGAAGACGATTCCTAGTAATAGGAATGCACTTATACGGCAAATAGGCTCCGAATCTGGTACACGTACGAAGCTAAAACATGCAACCGCAGCCTCCACTCCGCTGATGGGGTATATCTGAACCTTGAAAATCTAAGCCAGGGGCGCAACGGCACGTAATTGCTGCAGCGTAGTCGATTCGTGTATAAGTCTCGCAATACTTGACTTCAGTTCACGCTATGAGAGCAATCTGATATAGCTAGGTTAGATCAAATCAACCATGACGGCTATAATTACTCTATTTCGGCTGCTCCTCGTGGCTCGCTGCAGCGGAACATTTGGCGACTTATTGTTTGAACATAGAGACAGATAGAGACGATGCCTCGTCCTCCACTGGGTCCCTGGATCGATGCATATCCCAATTGAGAGGCGCGGGACGGGATCTACATTCACTATCCAGGGCGTCATTGTTACTGTAAAGAGGCTGATTAACACACAAACTACAATTGCATTGAGTTTTACCCATGTAGTCTGATCAGTTCCTGTTCCTCCTGATCCAACTGCGCACTTAGCTGAGCCGCTATACGGTCATTTCTTATTCTATCCCACATGCAAGGGCCGGTTTCAAAATCTTCGTCCGAGTGAACGCCTGGATTTCCCAGCTGCCTCATTGCTTCTATTAATCTCTTCTCAGCCATGACTGCTTCTCGAAGTAATCGTCCTCGAAGGATGACTAGCCATAACGTCTCGCGACCTATCAGCAGAGTCGAGCTTTCGTATAGAAAAAGGCGTTCAACATGCTCCGGTATACTCTGCACCGACTTGGACTGGTTGAAAGACTCGCCCTCAGGGCGATTGTCAGGTTGAACGACCGAGGCTCCAGTAAAAGCCTCGAGCTCTTCTGAACTCATGATTTGCGCGTGTAGGCCTCGGGAGTGCATCCATCTGTGATTGGTCGCTGCGGCGTATAACGTCGCTCGCTTGCGTCTCGTCACAGGCAATGTGAATATAATTGCACACAGCCATATAGGGACTGCCAAAGCGTCCATAAAGGAGATCATAAAGGGACCCCCGACTATAGCTGTGGCCAAGTTAAACATAGCGAGACTAGGCGATTGTTCGAGCTGGTCGCCAAACAGCTCCTTCATCATGTCGAAAAGTTCGATATGAAGCCTCCATAAGCCAGTGCCGAACCTGAAGGCGGAGAATGCCATATCCTGAGCGTGAAGAATAATTCGCCGCGGGGGCTTATCCGCTAAAATGCGTGACATTTTTTGTACAAATAGTCGCCATGACTGTTCTGTTACACCGTGGCGGAGCAGCTCGGGAGTGTAAGCTGGCAGAAACGACGACGACTTTTTCGGGGAAACCTGTGGGATAGCAATCGGCAGCGGGGCTCTAGAAGCGGAATTTTCTTACTTATTTGGGCAGCTGCCTGCAGGCTTGGTGCATTGCACTTCTGGCGTGCCATTTGTTGCTTCTGTAGCCATGCTGTAGCTTATGCGTCTTTCGCCAGCTTTAGGACCGTCGGCTCGTTAGGATGGCTGAATGCCACTCAACTGGGATACTATGCGCGTCTTCGTTTATACTGGTTCAATTATTGAGAGATGTCGATTTTGCTGCAGAAATTCGGGCTTGGTTCTGATTCAGAAAAAATGTTTCTTGATGTCGCAGTATGCGTTTGAACAGCAAGGCTTGTGTTTTGAGTGGCATTCAGCCGCGGCTGACGACATGCGCCAAGGCACATGACTGACCTTCACCTGTACTATCATCAACGGCAAAATATTTCAGCCGCCTTTAAGTAGAAAATTACTCAGGCAGTCATTACGAAGCGGACAGGATATCTATACTGCAACCATCGGCCGGGGGCTGGAGACCACGGCGGTGTGGTAAGCCGCACGCTGACAACCGCACCGCACGAGGACTAAAGTGTATCTTAGTCCAGTACCTGTGAAAGATTACAACCGTGACTCTTGGTTGAACATTTGGAGGCGTTGGCGTGGCGGACCTGGGGTAGCCAGACTTCAGCGCAGCTTAACAGGGCAAAAGTGCTGCTACTGTTCTTGTTGCTTAAGCAAAGGTGTGACACTCGATCCGCCCTTCTCTACATGTAAATTATCTTAGAGTTCGAGGCGATTTAAATATGAATTTGCTCAAAAATGGGTTTAATTCGAGTCTTTTTCTGTACATTTGTGTATAGGTGGGTGGTCGAAGCCAAAAGCTGCAGGGTGGTACCCAGCTGCCGCTACACGTTATCGGCGTCAAGTTGCGGCGCCAAACTTATGACAGCACCAGTCACTATCCACTCGACTCGCGCTTCGCAGATTTGTTTGCTGGTACTTTTAGTCAAGGGAAACCTCTCAACGGAGATGACGATACCCTAGCACTTTCGCTGGCTAGTATATGATCCCGAACGCGGTTGGCTCAACGCTAGCACCACCACCCTAGGCCAGTTCTGGTGCTTTTTCTGATGCTTTGTTCCTCAAGGCATCATTCGCGAACTACATCACAGCTTGGCTTCTCCTGTTCTTCTTCTCCGCGAGGCTGGAAATTCGTCCGCCCTATTTGTTAGGCCGACTAATCAGAGAGTCTTCAAGCTTCTCGTGATTCGAAGCCAGCCATTTCTAGCCCCTCCACGCGCGTAATCTCCATCTCTCAGCTAGGGCGGTCCTAAGCCATGCAGTTTCCCTACAATTCCCAACCAGGGCTACCTTTCTCTTCGTCCCCTCTTGCGCTGCTTCTTGCGAGCACTCTTACACCTGGTCTGGCTCTCATCAGCATGTTATGCCGCTTACTATCAGCTTCTGCAGAAAACCCTCGGCAGCGTCTACTACGAGCTCAAAATGTGCATGCTAGTTCCATTACTAGACAAATCCTCTAGCGGCTTCCGTGGTGGCCGGGCTGATGGCTCCCAGCCGTGCTTGTGCAGGCCGCATGCCTTCTGGCACGACGTCTTTCCTTGCGACTTTCCTCCGCTGTCGTCTTCTGCATGCTTTTTCACGGCGCTCCGCCTGCCGCTATATCCTCCTTTGACTGTGGTCCCATGACGTGGGACTTGCTCTATGGACTGATTTGACATGATTTCGGAATGGCCTTCATGTGCGAACTTCTCCTGCAAAAGGCATTATTGGCCGCGAAGCAGATTATTCCGCCCTTTAGGACCTACTAATACTTCCGAGCGTCACGGCCCTCCAAGTGGCAATCTCTCTAGGTAAATGCATCACCCATCCGACGAAAATCGGACCCTTATTCTGCCACCCGAGAAGTCAATCTCACAAAACTCTAACCGCTACTATCATACCGAATTTGTATGTGACTTTATGCATGTATATTATGCACTGTAAAATCAGATGGATATATAATATTAAACTTAGAATTGGGTTAAGTCATAACGCTCTACAGACACGTAGAAGACCACAGCTACACAGTAGCCGGGCTTTAACCCACCTCTTGACAAAGCTATCAAAAATTACACTGTGTGCTATTATGACAACCATGTTGTAGGCCCAAGCTCGGGTGATCTGACAAAGGGAAGGGAAGGTGTTTAACGAACGCTACTGTGCCAAACACGATGTGAACGGGTCGGAGAAGGCGAGATCAAGGCTCTTATGACTTGAAACGGGCTCTGCAGGTACCGTTTTCCGAAAAAAAAAAGGGGGGAAACTACTTGTCTCGTAACTATCGAGATCTTCATTGGAGCAACTGGGCGATAGCCTCGAGCCCTTTCTCAACGGTATATGACAGCGGGGTCAGACCATAGTTGTCCTCCACGTCAATATTGGCGCCCTTTTCTAGTAGCATCTCCATGATAACCTCGTGCCCCGTCTCAACGGTATACGACAGCGGCGTCCGACCATCATTATCCTTCGCGTCGACGTTGGCGCCGTTTTCTAGTAGTATCTTGACGATAGCCTCGTGCCCTGTCTCAACGATATGCGACAGCGGTGTCCGGCCATCACTGTCCCTCGCATCGACGTTGGCACCCTTTTCTAGTAGCATCTTGACGACATTATCAAATTTCGCTGTGGGCCCGCATGTACGCTGGAGCGGTCTTTGGACATGATTTTCTTGACGTGCTAGCATCAGCCTTTTTTTGTTCTGTTGTTCCAAAAGCATAAATTGCATTTGGTAGTCTTGCAATGGTAAACTGCCCTTGTCCATCATTTCAATCTGCTGCTTGGCGTATTTGACCGCCCGTAATAATGGAGTTCTGCTGTGGTTGTCCTGGGATTCTAGATTGACTCTTGCAGTTGCGAGAAGCAGTTTGATAATGTCCTCGTGATTATTTGCGGCAGCCCATGATAGAGCTGTCTGGCCCTCCTTATCCTTTGAGTCAAGGTCAAGTTTCTCGGTCGCAATTAGACGCTCAACAACGCCATCGTATCCATTTGCAGCGGCCCATAATAGCGACGTCCGACCACCGTTATCCGTCGCAGTGATATCGGCTCCTTTTTCCAACAGGAGCTTAACGACAGCCGCCGACCCCGCAGCGGCGGCCAACAACAGCGACGTCTGACCATTGCTGTCTATCACGTTGATGTTGGCGCCCTTCTCAAGCAGCAGCCGCACCATCGCCTCGTGGCCTCGCCGTGAGGCCAGTGAGAGTGGTGTCCTTCCGTGCTGATCGGTCGCCTCGATGTCTGCTCCTTTGTCGATAAGAAGCCTTGCCACATCATCGTGGCCACCTTGTACGGCCATTAAGAGTGGTGTCTCTCCGTCCTTATCGATCGTCTCAACGTCTGCTCCCTTGTCAATAAGAAGCCTCGCCACCTTATCGTGGCCATTCTCTGAGGCCCGTGAAAGTGGCGTCCGGCCCCCGCCATCCACCTCATTTATAGTCGTCACTGTTTGGAGAAGCAACTTGACAATGCCTGCCCGACCATCCTGGGCAGCCCAAGATAGTGGGGTTCGATTTTTATAGTCTTTGAAGTCTTTCCTGCAGTTCAGACCATCTGTAATATCGTTTCCGTTACAGATGGTCGAGGGCGAGTTCAGAAGAGCAGCAACAGCATCTTTGTTGCCGTTGGCTAGAGCGGCAAACAGCGGGTAACCGTATCTCTCTCTAAAACAATGGCTATGCGGATTCGCTTTGAGCCTCGTCCGGATAAGCCTCGAGAATCCTTTTTCTGCGAGAATATAGAAGAGACTTGCGTCTGTGCTATATTCGCGAATCTTGAACTTCTCGAAAAGATTGCTGAGACCTATCCAGTTGGAAACGGGAAAAAGAGATAGAAACTCATCTTGATGAACTGCATTCGCCGCGGCGTTGGCATGGTGGAGTAAATGTTGACTGGCATACTCCAAAAAAGGGAATTTTCTTGAGATTTCCGTCTGCCTGTTGGATTTGGCCTCTGACAGCAGCTTGGTAACAGACGCATAGACCAAGTTATGATTCATGTACGAGTTACAACACTGTTTGAGTCTCTCATGGCTTGGACTCTCCCAATCGAATCCAAGATCAGGCCACAATTCATGCAGACCTTTGTCTTTGACGAGGAAATCTCGGACAGATTCGTGTATGAATTGCACTCTTGGCTGCTTGGATTTTGTGATCTCAGCAAGTCCTTTCGAAGAGCTGATAACACATCTGGTAACCCGGTCACCGGCTTCTGGAACAGTAACATCTGGGATTTCCGGATCGGCCAGACCCTTCAGTGACAAACCAGTCCAGAGAGCATGGTAGAACTCCGTTGGTCGCAGCGGCCGCTTTGCGTAGAGAATCCAGAGGATGCAAAGCAGGAGATCTTCCATACTCTCATTGTCACGCCTCAGGATATCCCTGAACAGTTTGCTCAAGTCGCTCGGTATTTCTGCGAGTCTCTTTCTAAGAGCTAGTCCACCCCGTCCATAGTCTTTGTTGAGAATGTCAACAACGAGCACGACCCACAGGAAAACACCAGCGGCTTTCTCGAGCAGCTGTGATTGTAGCTCTTCGACAAGCGCAGGCTCTCTGATTTGGAGGCGGCTTGCGACGTAGTTTGCCAAGTCTTCGGCATGACCTGGCTGGTCCTCTAACGTAAGTCGGATCCCCCGCCGTATGGTTATGTAAGGATAATGTCGACTAGAAAAACAAATTCGGAGCGCAATGCGGTTGCTTGTGGATTGTTCTGCTAGATCTTCAAAGTACTGGACCATGTCTATAACCTGTTGTTCATCACACTCGTCGAGAGCATCAATGAAGCAAGTAAACGAGCGTTGACCGAGGGCAGAGATTGCATTGCAGAAGAGTTCCTTTAGAGAATTCAAACAAGGACAACCATTTTGACTCGGGGAAACGAGGTCTGGATCATCCAAGACTGTCTGGAGATCAGGATAGCCTTCAAGCAGCTGGAGTAGCAAAGATCGGTACATTCCCACGATCGACCTTTCCAAGTATTCTCCCCGAGCATTGAAGAAGAAAGAAGCAGTAATAGAATGCTCGAGGCGGGATTTGCTCTTCATTTTCGAGTATGCAAATTTCATTATAGTCGACTTACCCGCACCTGGCTTGCCACTGATCCACAAAAAGCCATGATGGTGCGTCCATTTGCTGGGATCAAGCCATGCTTGGTAGTCAGTGTGGTTAAGAAACCATCGACATGTTTTGGTGTGGGCTGTTTTAATGGTCGATTTACGAGAATCTATCTGGTCAAATCTGAGGGAGTCTAGCAAACGCCGCCGGTGTTCTTCGCATATATCTCGATCTGCGCGGCGTATGTGAGCGATGATTGCCAGTACCTGCCGCTAATTCCACTGAACTTGAACTTACGAGGGTTGGACACGTGGGCAGCGTTTATGTGCGATTCAGCAACAGGAAGCACCGCCAGTAATTCTCTTGCGTATGAAGCTGCTGCAGCTGCAGCATATCTCTGCCATTCCTTGTTCTTATGAGAGTCTGAGTAGTCGCAGATTCCACGGATTGGAAGACAAGGAAGAATATCCATCAGGCCAGCGGCCTCCATTTCGAAACATATGACGTCTACCTGACGAGCAATGTTGTCCCGGGCAGTGCCGCTCCTCATGACTTGGTTGCCCGAGGCGATTGCACCATAATGTATCAGTGGATCATTTGTCATCCGCCTACTTCGCGACACAAGCTTTAAATGGTCGCAACCGTCACAACCAGGCGTTGAAGATACATGATCATACGTCGCGCAGAAAAGGTAATCCGGTGAGCTTGGGCGACCGTACGCAGAGTGTCCTTCAAATTTCTCCCGCAAGATGGACGGGACCCGACTGGGCTCCAGCTCGTGTTTTGCTCGTAAGCTAGACACAACAGTGCTAAGGAGCTGTTGGGGGATCTTCGGGATGGCTGTCGGCTGGATCTGTCTGTCTCCAAGAATCTTCCCCAAATCATATTGCATCACCCTCGTCCCGACGACGATGTCGCCCAAACGTATATCAGCCATGCTCGGCACTCCACCTCCAATTCCCACCATCAGACCCAGGCGGATCGACGGGAATGTGCGGACCAGGTGGGTCAACACGTTCGCTGCGTTGTTCGTTCCGTACTGGGTTGTTGGCAAGCACGCAATGACAACGTTGTGATGCTCTATAGTGCCGAGCGTGTAGGCGTTGGTGTCGTTCCTATGCCATGGCGGATCTTTGTGGACCTCGTCCAGCATGACGCGAGCGGCTGCCATCTCTATGTGCAGCGCGCAGATCCAGGCGAGGGTGTACTCATCAGGCAGAGGGAGCGACCGGTTTCGCGACTCGTGAACCGCATTGTCCAGATCGTCGTGACCATTCTTTTGTCGCTTTGTAGGGCGAGGGAGGCTTGCCTCAGCATGGTCTTCGTGCCAACGCCTCCCGTCCATCTCGGCGAGACGTCGATCTGGTTATTCGCAGGCACTTTGCTCGGGGAGTAAGCGTCAGTAGAGATAAGATGTAGGCAAAGCGAAATGGATTATTGAAAGGCATCTGATGAAAGGGGACTATCTTGATTGACTATTCCTCGGCCGGTTCGTATTTGGGCGAGGAGACGATTGACGGGACGGGCCGCGACCAGGCAGACCAGGCAGACCAGGTACCTATGCACCGCCACCGCCAGTGGGTACGTACCAGTTGCCACGCAGAACGTCATAGGACGATTGTATTGATTGAGGAAAAAGCTATTCTGTGGTGTGCCCGGCACCTAGGTACACCCTTAGGGGGTGCCTCCCGCAAAAGGCGGAAAAACACGTACTAATTAAACCCTATTGCGAGCCACTGCCCGCACACCTGTATTTTCGAGTCTACCCCGCCTGACACACGCTGCATCTTGGAAAGGTTAAGTGTTAGCGATGGCTGCTCGTGGCACAGCCTAATAATAACGGTGCGTGATGGAAAGGCGGCGGCCGTCATTCTGCAGCAGCGTGGTTTACGGTTTAGCTTCTATCTAATCTCCTTGTTTGAACAACCTGCGGCAATTGGCAGCGTTCCTAAGACAGGGGTGGGTTGGCTTCACTGTTGAACTTGGCCAGCCTGTTCTTCATGCCAACTACACAACCAACCCAGAAGTTCTTGGAATGACTGCGACGGAACACACTTGGGCTCCGCCGCGCCTAGCCATTGCATTGCAATTTACAGGCCTCAAGCCTGGACTGTGAAATCATGCACTTGTTTAGTGGAGTTGCTCCCTATATAGTGTCACGCCAAAAGGTAGACGCCTACACTGTGGCCTTATGTATTAACCCTTATCACTATGCGCGACATATAGTAAAGCGCCCATCTGGCGCTCTCTATCCCGACCTCAGGTGCTCGACCCAACCAGTTCCGATAAGGTCGCCACCTGAGGATATTGGCTACTTGATAGGTGTTAATGGGAAGCCAGCTCTCACCACACGTATGTACTGTGATTTCGCCAATTGTGTGCTTGTGTCTGACGCTAGCTCCTCCGTGATCTGCCCCGCGCCATGTTCTATTTTGCGGGCGCTACGTAGATACCTTATCCATCACCGCGCAACGAACAAAGACTCATCATCCATGTAACGCAAGCTGAAATTCGGTTAGTGGAACTCGAAAATCCTCCACACCTATCAAAACCCCTCAGTTGACTCACGAGAACAGTCATTGTCAATCTCGACTGGTCGCTGCAACTGACTCCTTCCTCAAATCGCAATCCCCCTGCTCCATCGCCTGGCAAGGCTGCCCCTCTTCCCCGAGGCTGTCCACTAACTAGTGCGCTGCACCTCGTTTAATTGCCCATTTTGGCCGTGACCCACGGCTTCAAGTCCCAGACCAACTTGCAGCTCTTGCAGCTCTGACTGCAGCAAGACGACGCCACCATGGCATATTGGTGGAACGATTGCACCAATCGAGCTGCATCTTAATATCGGATGCGAATCCTACTCGTATTCGACCACGTAAAAGTTTCATCGTGAGACTACTATATAGAGCAGCCTTGGGCCGCCTGCCATTGAGCCTCTCTTCCTAACATACAAAAAGCACCACAACATCTTCTTCATCATGGCTACTTTCACCGCTATCCCACTCGACAGCGCGGAAACCATTGCGCGCTACTCACCTACCTCCACCGAACAGGCCGTCCAGGTCGAAAAGGTGCAGGTCGAGCACCGCCTCCAGCTCATCAACACCTGGCGCATCCCCCCCGGCTCCAAGATCCTCGAGATTGGCTGCGGCCAGGGCACCTGCACCACCGTGCTTGCCACCGCCGCCGGCGCCGACGGGCACGTCGACGCCGTGGACCCCGCCAGTCCCGACTACGGTTCCCCGTGCACCCTGGCTGAGGCGCAGGCTATTGTCAGTAAGAGCGCTGTCGGCGACCGCATCACCTGGCATAATGCTAAGCCGGTGGACTTCCTGGCCGCGTCGGACAAAAAGTGGGACTACGCCGTCTTCACACATTGCATCTGGTACTTTGACAACCGCAGCGTCCTCGATAGCATGTTCCGCGCCCTCAAGGGCCGCGTCGGCACCGTGTTGGTGGCCGAGTACGCCCTCAAGGCGACGGAGCGCGACGCCGAGCCCCATCTCTTGGCCGCCATTGCGCGCGCCTCGCTCGAGGCGCACAACCCCGACAGCGAGGCCAACATCCGCTGCCTCCTGAGCCCTGCCGGGATCAAGGAGCTAGCCGTGGCTGCTGGTTGGAAAGTTGGTGAAGAGTCCAACATTGTCCCCGCTCAAAGCCTGCTCGATGGTACCTGGGAGGCGAACGAGGTGCGAAGCAAGAGCTTCGTGGCGGAAGTCGAAAAGCGTATCCAGTCTCCTCGTGTTAAGGAAATGCTAATTTCTTCGCGCGAAGCTGTGATTGCCTCTTACGCTGCTATGGATGGTCGCAAAACTCGCACCATGGACGTTTGGACTGCCTCTCTTATCCCATCTGAATGAATACAGTATACAATTCGATTAATAAAATACATAATTTAAATTAATTACATCCGCATATGTCTTTTAAACCTCGTTCTTAACTTTCTGCTCGTGTATATAGTCATCTTCAAAAGAGACCTGTCCCAGACTCCTCCAACGTTGAGCCGCCATCAGGGCATCGTCCGTCTCCTTGCTTCTCTAGAGGATGTCGGATTTCCCACCACTCAAATGTGTGACTGAGCAATCCTGGTCTGTGTCAGTGCTCGGAAATTTTCAGGTTAATTTTAAGTCTAAAGACTTACCAATCCCAGGGTCAGCTTGATGAGGCTCTCTGGTCAGCTGGCTCTAGCTCGTGTTTTACTCGTAAGCTTAACATAACGGTGCTAGGCTTGTTACATATGCGAATTAGCTACTGCTAGCTACACGTGACCTTCTACTAGCTAGTAGGTTAAAAGTAGCTTCTACCAGGCAATTCCTAGCATAATAATATACCATCTTTACCATCAATTCAATAGCCACAAGTAGTGTTAGACCTCTCTTTGGGGTCCGCCACGATTGACCATATGTTGGTCAATACTGACTGGCAGCACGTCAATACTGACGTGCCTCTGTTCAAGACTGGGTCAGCAGTCAACAGGATCGCTAGTCTACAGGTTCCTCACTGATTTAGTATACAGATAAAGGTAACGAATAGATTGATTATTCTGGCACTATGGTAGCTGCTATTAGCTTCTCTATATAGCTGCTGGTAATCACGTGCTTGCTGCTGTGGTTGACAGCGCACATGTAACACAAGAGGTACCCTAGACAAGACCCGTAGTTGACCTGGTAGACTCTCTCAACAATTCTTCCTGCTTTTGGTAGGACAGGGAAATAGTGGTGTCAAAAGGCGTAGATTCTCATGGTCATTCGCTATGAGCGGTATTCATTCGATTCGGCGAGGTAGGTGCAGGCGTAGGTCGATTCGTAGTGGGCGAAACCCATCAGTCAGGCGCGGCGCGCGGACTATACCAGTATCATTGCAGACGAAGTAAAAAGAGCCTGCAAGCAGGACTTGATTGATTGATCATTCAATCACTTTTTAAAAGAAAATTAAAAATAAGGCAAAAAGGTTGTTATTCTCATTTTCTAGTAGGCTGCCTAGCTATTTATTCCCTTGGCTAGCTGGCACGTCTAGGTACAAGCACTAGTGGATCTTTCAAGCCATCTCACTACCTAATAGCTAATTTATATATATAATAAATACCTACTAAAAACGTGATTTTTAGTATATCTAAAAGATATCCTATTTTAGCTTAAGGTTATCGCCTAAAGTACTAACTTATTATAGCTCTTCTTTTATGAAAATTAATACGGGGTAGAAAAAGATACTTTAAGTGTACAATTCGGTGGCGAGGTACCTACTCCTCCCCACTTTGGTTTTAATCCCTGAAAATTTGGTATATTTGGCAACTCATGGTCAGACCCTAATCGGCTGCGTCATCACTTCCGTCAAACTCCTGCACACGATACCACGCACGCCCCCAAGCATATTCACATCGTAGGAACACTGATTACATTTCACACTCCAACCTCACCTCAATACAGTAGCCTGACTCTACCTCCACCATGAATGCGGGCACAAACGAAAACCCAACACTCCCACCGGCGGCCATGGCAGCCATGACAGCCATTACGGCCAGCCCAACCGACGCCCCTCGCTGTTGCTTCATCTGCCTGACTGATGAAGACGCTTCTGATCCTCCCAACTCCTGGGTCGACCCGTGCCCTTGTACCCTCGAGGTACACCAGGACTGTATGCTCTCCTGGTTGACGGACTGCGAGCGTTTTGGCCGCCCGCTTAACTGCCCTATCTGCAAGTCGGCTATTAAGATGGAAGGTGCCTGGGACCCAATTGTGCCAATGACCGACCTTATTGCTAAGCGGTTCACTAAGATCAGTCCCTTCATGCTCTTTACGGCCTTATCCTTAGGTATCCAGTTTAGCATGCAAATGTATGGCGTTATAGCCCTCTGGGCGTTCTCCGGAAAGGATGCTATGATCCGCTTCATCATAGGGCCTACTATGATGACTGGCGGTAGGCGGATAGCCGGCCTAGCCCTTACACGCGAACGCTTCACCAAAGCTTTAGTGTTGATGAATGTGGCCCCAGCTCTATTGATTGGACACCTATTCCCTGGCTGGAGTGATGAGATCTTTCTACCGATTACATCTTTTGTAGGTTAATTTCTACATAAATTTGCGCATTACTAACTGGTCAGTACGGTATCTATCAGGTTCTTTACAGCCAACAGTTCTTTACCTGGCTCCCGTCACCACAGCTTGCCCTAACCGTGTTCCCATTCATCCGATCGGTCTATTGTAACCTCTATAAAAAGCTTGTTCTTCCCTACGAGAAGACGTTAGATCGCCAGCTTCTAGGTCTGCCGGCCGTCGAACCGCGAGCTGAGCATGGGAACCAGAACCAGGGCCGCCGCCCCAATGGTCAGGCGCAACGCAGCATGTTTGACTTCCTGCAAACGGTAATCGACGCGCTGGAGGAAGATGGCGAGGACGCGACGCAGATTAGGCAATTCCAGGCGGGAGTGTGGAATGAGGAGCGGAATGCGGAGGGCCAGGGCGAGGGTGACGATCCGGCGGGTGCTCCCGATGCTCTAGCAGAGCTGGCAGACGCTCATGCCCCTGTCGAAGCGCCCGCTGATTCCGCCCTGGTTGGAGATGACGCTGCCGCTCCGGCGCCAAATGTCCCTCGAGATCCTGCCGCTCCTGCACCCGAGGCACAAGCCCCAAACCACGAAGCACCACAGGCGCCTGCACGCCGAATGAGCACCAGTCCTTTCCTCTCCAGCGTGTCTAATTTCATCGTGAACGCCCTGATCCTGCCTGGCGCGTCTTTTGCGGCTGGTGAGGCGTGGGTGAGGCGTTGCGTCTAGTGCTCCCTAAGGACTGGACGGTGCGCATGAGCTCCGGCAGCGCCGGGCGCCCAGGTCTCTTCCAGCAGCAATGGGGCCGCAGCTTGGTCGGAGGCTGCTTGTTCATCGTGATACGTGACACACTGCGCGTATACACCAAGACGCGTAAGGTAGCGGCGCTATCGAGCCGTCGGGTCAAGAACGTGCACCGCCCGAGATGGCAGAAGAGATACCGTCATGCGGATGGCGCTAATTTGTAAATTATTGGATTCGGCGTTGAGGCTATCGAGCTTTATCACTGACAGCTAATAAAGACGGTCGTTGGTAAAAGCAGACTCCTAACTTCTAACACTAAGTTTCTTTTAGAACCCTGCTAAGGAAGGGCCAGTCGTGCGCCTAACTCGTTTGTAGGTGAAGTAAGTAAATATCCAAGATCCATGGTCAGTAAAGGATTTACCCCCTGAGAGTGTGTGAGTTTTGTGAGAAGCAGTGAAGCTTCATCAAGTTAGTGCATGAAGCCACTTACGCCACCGCGCAGTTTATCCACGTTCGTAAAAATTAGTTAACAGAAGGGGGACACTATTTCCGCCTGCTAGTGTATCTTCAAAATTTATATTTAACAATTGACTTAACACCATTTCGAGTCGTAACCTCTGTACACCCACCATATAAGATAGCGAGATAGGCTCGCCCACCAACGCCCACTTCACAATTGTTTCATCATTGATCAAGACGGGTTACTTTTTGAAGCGGTCGTCCCTTCACGCCATTTGACCCTGCCGCCGTCGGACTTTCTCTGAGCAGGATTGGAAAACCCGCTGACACATCTATCTTCTGCTTTCCGAATACCAGATTCCATTGTTTTTCGGGCATATGCATGTTACTTTCACATCTGTCCTGAAGCCGGTTCAGCAGTGTTGTGTAAATACGGCCGACTGATAAGGTCTGCATATGGCGACGAATGCCAGAGACTCCGCTGCTGTGACCAAAACTAGTGACAACGAAAAGGCCTATGGCAACTGCCAGGAGCATTAGAAGCATCAAGAAGGCTGGCACCCCATAAGCCATGTGGTAGCGGATTACGCGGACTGACGGCCGGACGGCAATATGAGCGCGAGCGTGCTCGCCGACGTTGCCAGGACCCAGAGCGCCCCTAGAACCTGTCACTGCAGAGGCCGCGATGTCGGTGAATATGAGGTTGGGTATGAGGCTCGCTTTCTCCGCGCTTGCGGTAAGGTTCTGCCACCGCACCCACATGTCCAGGTTTTGCACGCCAGAATAGTCCCATCCCTCGCAGTCAAGCGGGCAGTACACTCTAGCCAAGGCGCCGGAACTGAAGTCGCTACCCGGAAGGTTTTGGCTCGTGTACATGAGTGCGCTGATCATACTTCCATGGGCCGGTAAATAGAGGGATGGTTGGCGTACTGTTGAGACATTCACCTTGCCCTCGTACTGAGGAGACACCAAACCCCACACCAAGCCAATCTCGCCGACGGCATACCTATTCCCTGTATCCTCAACGCCCCAAACAGGTACTGAGTTGTTGTCATAATACTGCTTGTCGTCTACAGTCCTGGCAATGAGTGTTTCGAAATGGCCGTCGGTTCTGTTATAAGAGAACGCTACTGCCTTGATAGTGGCCTTGACATTTGAAGCGCATGCGTATAGTTTCTGTGACCATCGGCTCCCAGTATCGAAAACGAGAGGGTCGCCACCATCTTGGCGCTGGGGCACACCGCGCATCACTCCACAGCCGGTGAGAATATTAGTGATGTTGGCAGGTGATCGGTATATTTCATAACCCTGACATATCCTGCCTGACGAGCAAGCTAGATTAGTGAAAGGCTTCATATAAAACATAATCAAGGATGAGTGTGTATATGAGTCCTTACTGATTACAGTGAAATTATCTCTCTGAATGTTGTGAACATTCTTCGAGCCTCCACGCATGGTTGTGTTGGTGTAAGCGTTAATATCCAAATCCAAGTAATTCCCGAATATGGAAGAAAGGCTGAAGGTCTGGAATTTTTCGAGCATATAAGATTGATATTTCAGGTCAAATGACTGATTCATGACCGAAGTTCGATATTGAAAAAGCGGAGTGGTGTTGGTCGTTGGATTTGTGACATTGAAATACATGGCAGTGAAGGCATTATGATACCATGCTGCAACGTACGCATGCCTGTGCAAATTTGGTTCTGCCTGCCTGTTCCCGTGCTTTATAAATGGTTGTGTATAGTCTAAGTGGACGAAGCCTCCACGGTCAGTCAGAACGGCGCTAGATATTGAAGACCCATTCGCGTTGGATATGACAAAATCCAAGGTGAGGTTAGTGTCGACACACACGGTTTCTGGCTCCACAAATAGGAGATCTTCTTCCCAAAAAACCCCGTGTTGAAAGCCAAGTGGTACAGTGTGGTTGCGAAACCCAATGCCACCCCGCTGAAGGTCAATAATGAGCCCTTCGCGAAGTTCGATGCTATTGCTAAGGACCAAGCTTTGCAAGCCATTAAATGATCCGACTGGATAATGGGTGCCGTTGTCAAGGCTGTCCCTGCTGTTCTCCGCGAGTCTTCTCCACCGTATATCAAAGAAGTTGGAAACTGTCGTTGTCCCATTGGTACCGCTTGAGTATGTGTCTACGATTGTCTCTGGCAATGTTGTGTCCAAGACTGATGAGGTGACTGTCATGCCGCCTTTACCGTCAAATTCATAGTCCACAAAGCCGCTGGTAAAAGGGCACGGCAAAAGCCAAAGTGGACTAGCACAGACTCGTGACCAATTGATATCGTTCCGGCGGATCGTGCCCAACGCAAACAGAGATTTGTCGCCGGTGTATACTGTGATGAACCAAATAAGCCAGGCGTTGAGCATTGGAGATATGTAAGTGGCTCACCAAATTTTGCTTTCACAGGCGATGCAATCGCAAAGCTGTCGTACAAGCCGAGCGGTGTTACAACTCCAGCTACAGCAAGTAACCCTCCCATGATAGGAATCAGCCTATTTACCCAAAGGATGCTCTTCCTGACTCCTGCCCCATACGTGACATCTGAGCGCAGGAAAAAAGACCAACTTGACTGATGTAGGGAGGCTGCCGCCGTTGTCCTGATCCGAGTCATGAGCATTTCATGTTTTTGGGAGACAAGAAGAGCACTTCTGGCGTTTATTTGGTACATCTCGAAATGACTTACCAGGTTGCAGCAGTATTTGATTCTCCAAGTAATCCACAAATGATGTAGACTAGGGCATTCGGTATGAACTGACGCGCTATGGGTTATAATCAGTCAAAAGGCCACACCGCTAACGGTTCTCAGTTTCGTCTAGGAGGTTGTGGCGCGTTCCTCTCCTCATCCCACCTGAAGCTTCTCCGCCAGGGGTTCATACCTAAAAACACTACAGCCGCAATCATGCCAGCGACATAGCCCACAGTAAGCTCTAGCATGGCGAAATAAAGATAACTGAGATTTGCAAACATGCTTCATGGGCGATGTCACGACTGTATATATAGACTGGGCTGGGAGGACGTTCGAGTTGCCCGTAGGATCACAGCACTATCGCCAAGAATTGATGAGCCTTGCCAAGCATTTTCAGCTTCGGCTGTGGCAGGCAGATTTTTCGTAACGGAAACAACCTTTCAGACAATGCCAACATACACAGGGCCGATCCTTGATCGAATCGCCTGGGGCCCCACCCAGCGAGGGCTGACCTAGCGAGTTGGGGGGTGACGTGTCTACCATGAACAAAGATACAATAGTCGCCCAACCATTCTCATCAGGCTCCCTGCTGACGCGTCATGACTTGATTGCGGTCGCACTAATGCACCAAGGCGCCTCGAAAAGTGCCGAGAGCGCGTGACACCCGGACAACCGACAAGATGAAGATTACATGCGGGTTCGCTCCAGGTCAACTTGCGTTTGGAGAAATAGAAAAGGAGTGCAGCCAAAGACACTGTCATTGATACTTCAAGCTTATAAGGCCGAAGATTAATAAGCTAGGCTATTCCATGGTATGTAGACAATGTATCTTCGCCCGCAGACGACGCGGATATCTTGCCAGAAGAGCAGCCGAGATTCTCAACTCGTAAGTCTTAACAGAGGCTAAATTAAGTAGAAGCTGATGGTCTTGCCCGTATGGTTTCTCCCAGTGACGGCCCAAGACCTCCAGGGGAATTAAATCAACTTGTCCGCCGGATGAAGTATAAACCGGTACCTACCCTTAGCGTCAGGGATAAGAACTCTAGGTAGACTTTAAGTGTGCTTCTAGATCCTAATAAAGGATCATAAGATTCCTCAGCTTTGATTATAAATATGCTTTTAAAGCTATCTCAAAATAAAAGAGTTGCACATAAAAGTATGTCTTCGGGAGCGCCACAAGTACGTAGTGGAGCAGTATCATCGGCAGGGCTATAATGAAGAAAGGTAGAATGTATAAAAGTCTTAAAAAGGGTCCTAGTGTGACACCATACACAGATTCCCCGGTTGTACAATATCTACCTTGCAAACTGGGATCTTCGAGCCGCTGAAGACGAACTATACTGTGAGGTGCCTGGTGTGGAGGACTTTAGTCACGTAATGATCCTAGGGTCTGGTAATGATGATGGAATTATCGCTGCCTCCTCCCTACTTTCTCGTCGGCAGCTCGCCGCTATATCGTGCATACCCGTCACGTGACCCTTACGGCTTCCCATTCATGGCAGGGCCCTGACAGACTGCCCTCTCTTCCCACGCGCCGTCCCGGCGCGTGCGCTTATTCCCATGCTTCGATGGTCTCGTAGTGTTCTCGCAGGTTGTGTGCTGGCTTCTCGGTGGTGCCCTTCAGGCTTAACGGTAGCTAGGCACACGGCCTACTTTTCACTTTCACCTTCCAATCCTCCTATTATTCTTCTCTTATCGCTCGCTATAAGTAGTCTTGTCGGGATGTAGGTACGAGTACGCCGCATCGACCCTAGGCTAGTCTCTAGGCTAGTCTTCCCTAGCCCCCTTTCTTCTTGATAGCCTCACTTTCACTATTATTGTCGCGATATCTTTTAATGGGCCAGCTCGTTCCCTGCGTGCTCGTAGGTGCTTCGCTGATCATCGGCGCGATCTCTAGTCTGCTTTGTTCCTTTATTTAGCGTCTTTCACTTTCCGTTTAATGTTTACCTTACTAGCCTAAGCATTCTTTATATTACGTACCCTTATACGTCCTCGTAGAGCATTCCACACGAGTTACACATGCCTTCATAACGACCTCGTGGCTCCTCCGCCTCTTTGTTTACTAGCCTTTCACTTTTGGTCCTTACCTTCGCAGCCACTTCACTAGCTCATACGCAGCCTCTCATAGATAAAAGAGCCTCAAGAGCACGCTTTTCAAGCTTCTTTTCCCTCCTTCCTCACGCCAATCGCGAATCATACGTTTCGATATCTTCCTACGAATTGCCTACGCCGCCGCTACGTTCAATACTAATTCGCGATACAGATTGCCGAGACCTACCGCCCCGCCGCCGCCGATTTGTATGATCTTTCCAAAACCTAGTTTGAGCGAATTCGCAGCTAACTCGCGGCGCAGTAAAGCCCCCTTTTTTTCCTTTTTTTTAAAAAAAAAAATTCATCATATAAGTTCGCTGCGGCTTCG
>JARDXD010001644.1:0-26447 GCA_029218145.1 Aphanocladium album
CCCCCCCTCTTTTTAATGACCTCGACTTCTTTGGCATGGAATAGGGGACGGCAGAGGCTGGTCCAATCGCCGCCGTCCCATGTCGTTTCAAACCGGGACAGGGTCCCGCCCGCTCCCCGCATCTCCGTGTTAGCCCATACAGGGCCGTGGGCTATGCCGGCCGCCACACGGAGATGAAACTCGAAACCCCTTGTAATTCTTTAATTAGAGAAAGGGGTCTTGTGATCTGATTGGAGTTCTTGTTTTCAGAGAGCCTTGGTAGTATGAGGGTGACCACATTGATGAGACAGAGTGGCAACCACATTATACCAACTGCTCCCGTGGAGGAACGCGCCACGAAATCACAGCGGCTAGCCGCCGCATAACCCTATACTTTGCATTATTCTTGATTTCTAACCCTTTCATGCAGCTGAGATTGTTTCGCAAACGCCCGCACACCTACCCTAAACTGTATCATGCCTCCGCTCATTAATGCATTCGTTTGTGTCACATACTGCCAGTCTGTGAGAGGTATCGAGACAGTGAACGCCTTCACTATTGCAGGTAGAGCATATAGCAACACCGTTGCAGCAGATGCTGCACCAAACATGACTATCACGCTGCGAGAAGAATCCAAAACAGTCATCGCACAGAAGGTCTCCTGTTCCCGAAAGGTGACGGTTGAGCGCCTCATCAGCCTCTACTGTCAACTCACAATCATCTACACCAAGCTCCCGCAACAACTCCATGTAGATGGCGTTTGTGTGCTTTGCCCACCACATTGCGGAGCGGCCCATTCGATCAGTTGCGTGCAAATCGACCCGACCACTCCGAGCAAGAGGGTACACAGCGTCTGTCACCCCATTTCTAACCGCCATTATGAGCGGCGTGTTGCCGTAGCAGTCCTTGACGTCGAGTACCGCACCGCGCGCGAGCAAGAGCTCTACACCTCCTTTCACAGAAAGGTGAACAGAGGCATAGAAGAGGGCGGTGCGGCCAAAGTCATCGACTGCGTTAGGATCTGAACCATTTCGTAGGAAAATCTTCATCGCTTCCGAGTTGCCATACCAAGCAGCTATGGCGAGTGGAGTGTTCCCCGGCGAACTCCTCTGGGCCGGAAGACCGACATTGCTCAAGAGAGTCTCCAATATATCAACACGACTCTGCGGATTTCTTCCAGTAGCGGCAGCGCCTATAGCGTTGCCGTATTTGCCGCCCTTCATAATGACGTTTGCGCCGCTGTCAATTAGCAGCTGGGCCGCCTCCACGTTCCCATGCTCTGATGCAGTGTAAAGTGCAGACTCTCCTCTGTCATCTTGGAGATTGATATCAGCACCATAGTCAATCAGTAGCTGAATGATGGCTGTATTTGTCCAATAAGAAGCGGCGCGAATGAGCGCATAGCACTTTCCGCCACGCAGCCACTCGTCCGCTCCGTGCTCCAACAACATCCGTACCAATTCAACACTGCCAGCCGTATGTCGCGCTTGCGCGCAGGCGCAGGTGCGCCGCCCGCGATTCCCACCATGAGCCCTATCGTGATGTTGGGAAACTCGTGGATCATATTGCTGGCAACGCTCGAGGCAGATGCCGCTCCATACTCTCCGTCCGGCAAGACACCAATGACAATGTTGTGCCTACCCATTTTCACAAGCGTGTATTCATGTTGGGTATTTCCGACCGGCCTATGTTGCTCGTCAAGGAACGCTCGCGCGGCCACGTACTCTTCTGCGAGCGCACAGATCCAGCCCACGGTGTAGTCTCCATTTCCTAGCTCCGACTGGTCACTTCCGTCTACAGAAGAAGTCATCGGGATAGGTTGTGATGCGATGCACTTGTGGCCGTCTTAACGCGAGGAATGATATCATATGAAGATTTAATTTTCTCTGAAGGAAAACGATGCATGATCATTTGCATCTCCCGCCCCTCTTCAGGCTGCTCTGACAAAGCGTGCAGTAGCGCTGGTTTTCGATGTCGCAAGGCTGCGGATAGTTATAACGATAGTTATATTTATATTAATTAGTTGATTAATTATTATATTTAAAAACGTGATCCCTGTAGTCCAGGCTTATGTATGGAACGTCTAAAGATGTTGGGCTAATGTAGTAAGATTCGTAGCAAACATGTATGGCTGTGATATAAATAGCCATCCGGTGTCACGATATGTTACAACCTCAGCTGCTATATGTCTAACTATCACCCCGCGCAAGGTGATTCATTGTTCTCACACTCCATTGGATGTGAGAAGGCTCCAGCGAGGTCAGTCGCAAGGAGAACGGCCAATGGTAGCATCATAAATCCGCGGTACTTATAATTTGGTGGCAACTCTCAGCACACTTCTGTACTACTAGCGTCCACAAATACACTCGAATACCGTCAAGCAGGGGTTATTACCTGAATCTCAATGTACCCGTCTTGACTAGTGGGTAAATTGACCTGCTGCGGCCTTAACACATCCAAAGGGATGGGCTAGAGGCCGTTAACAGAAGATGATCTACGCGCTTCCTCGAGGTAAAGCATATGTAGTCTAGTTACCCACTTTCTTACTGCACATCTTTTCCGTATTAGGCTAAAATAATCGACTATAGTCAACTTCTCTATCATTAGCATTTTCCTTCTTTTCCTATGCAACTAGCATGATGCAGCTTGTATACGTACGAACGGCAGTTCTATAGCTAGCGTCGATCACATTTACCTAGTCGGGATCTCACTACTACGGGGTGGTGGGTAAGTTTTGTCTCTAGGCAGCACTAGGCAGATCACTCTCCACACTACCAGGGCAGGAAGCAAGGATCGCAAGACAGAGTACGAAGTGCCTTTCTCTCTTCCATTGTTCACCCGGTCTTTCAGCCGAAGTCGATTTTGAGCGCAGAGAGACATACCCGAAAGGTGGTTAAACTTTCCCCTGGTACCCAGTTCAGACAGGCCGGGCCGACTCGCCGCCGAGAAACTCGTCTCTCGGTAGACAACACCAGAATAGGAGCTACTGCCCTCGTACGTCTACCGCCTCCTATATCGTATGTGGGCGACCTTTTTCCTTCTACATATGTACCAATAGACCTATTTGTTATTCTGTACCGAGGCAAGATTAGTCACGCAGCTATTGGGAGCTAACTGAATATGCAGAGAAGACTCTACGCGGGATCTATCTTATATAATGCATATAATGTTCTTCGAACTATACAGAGGTTCGGAATTACATTCTATATATGCTTTTCTGTCTGTCGTCATGCTCCGATATTTGGTCATTGCTGCTTTTTTGAAGGTCTCGGCTGTAGCCAACAGCACCGCGGCGGCGCCTTGCTCTTCCTGGAGTAAGTAAAAGTTTGGCGCTGCTGACTCTTGTCCTTTGCTAAGCGCGTCACCTATTATTGAAGCAATCATCAACACTCGAGGCACTACAGAAATGCAAGCCGAGTCGTTGGGGTTCCAAATTATGAATCGAAATATTCATAGCCAGAGGTCAGGAGGACGGACTGTTAGATGCTCCCGCTATAATCAACTTTAGGCGTGCCTACTAACCATTTACTGCAGTATAACACTATATACTATGCCGACTCTACTCACAGCTCAAAGATCGGCACCGAAGACGTAAGTCGGTTTCTTCTTGCTATAGAAAATCAGCTTACCATTATTACCTTAGATTGTGAATTACATCAGCTCAACTCTCGCTAGTACTCCCGACGAATGCTTTATCCTTCAAGGATATTCGCAAGGAGCTATAGCCACTATTGATGCGCTACCGCTCCTCACGGGTGCTTCATTTGACGCAGTCAAAGGCGTGTTTCTGATTGGCAACCCATACCGCAAGCCAGGGCTCGCCTGCAACGTTGATGTTAA
Organism: Aphanocladium album; assembly: GCA_029218145.1. NCBI lineage: Eukaryota > Fungi > Ascomycota > Sordariomycetes > Hypocreales > Aphanocladium > Aphanocladium album. The sequence continues at coordinate 3,820 of JARDXD010001644.1, forward strand.
CGGCGGAAGCTCTACTGTTGATTCCAAGGGTGTTCTCGTCTTCTTGAACGCCACGCGAGCAGTGCCAGATGATTGGGTCTCAAAAACACTGGACGTTTGCAATTATGTAAGCTTCTCAACCCACATAATTTGTTCAGCACGCCTAATTGTAGGCTATAGGGCGACGGAGTCTGTGATTCTGAGCATGGAGTTGGTATCACTGTTGGACATATGGACTACATTACAAGTTTAAGTGTGCAGGGTATGGGCGCCGGGTTTGCTCTTCGACAACTATCGGGTGCCGTATGAGGCTGTCGCTAAATAAATGCGGTTCCTCAAATCACCAATATTCTTATATTATTAAGTCGGCTCCTAAATGCAACTATACAACTATTAATCCTGTTATATTTTAATGAGCCATGATACTAAGAGTATTATTATTATGAGCCACACCGCCTTTGTAAGTTTTATAGTACTTATCCTGTAGTATAATTGACGTTATTGATGGCGATTATAAGCTCGTTCTTATAGTTAGTTATCTAGATACTTATATACCTTGATAGGGTGCAGTGATAGGGTGCACACCAGGTATCGTAGATCGGGGTCAAAGCACGAGTCAGAGTGCAAACTCCATGCGCAATTTGGAAAGGGGGTAGTGAGCGAAAAAGGGTGAAGAGGATGTAAAAGGAGACGAACTAAAGTGTCTATGGGTGAAGTTCGACGCCGCGGTACAAAAGCGATATACCTAAAAGCCCACTTCGCCGTCGCCCTGCGAGAAGCATCACCACCCAGTGTCTTCTCAAGAATGCTCCACTTACATGAGCGGCGCCTCACCTCGCTTGCCAGTCCAAGGTATTGGGAATTTTGGCTGGCCTCTTGCATGTGCTTCCTCTGACCCTTGGTATAGTATTGGTATGGAGGATTATCGAGGAATTTAAGCCTGTCATTGTCTTCAATTCTAACTCTCTGAGCTGTATTGCGGGTAGATCAGATGTAAGGACAAATATCCTTGAGTGAATAGTTCGACCTTATATGTAAACAGCTCCCACGGCTCTAAAAAGGTCCTCATATCCTCGTTATAATCCATCAAAGAAGCCGAATGATTCCGATAGTTTGAGATAGTTTGCAGACAAAGTACTTCGAGAAATATTGCGCCAAGCGACTGCCGTCGTAACAGCCTGGTTCAATAGTCACGCAGACTTCAAATCATGCGGACTCGGATCGTCTACCATTATAGTAGCATGCGGCGGGGGCTGCGAGCCTGGCGACGCCACCAACGCGACTCTGGCCAGACCTTGACGTATACACTAGTGCATGACTTTGAACCGGTCGTGCTCTGCTGGGTCATTTATTGGAAATTGTGTGGAAAACTCAGTACCATTTATGGAAATCGGCTAGTTTACTACACCACGGCCTTCGGCAGCTAGCTGGTCCCAGACCCAGCCCGAAAATTTACTCCCTCCCGCAAACAATGGCCGGCGTGACATCACGTACAAGCCAGCATCGGCGTAAGCCCACCCAAGACCAGCCGTAGTCATGAAGGTGCGAACCACCTTTTACCGATAAAGATAATCGAATTTTCGAAGAAAAAACACTGTGCAACAAGAATAGTATGGCGACCTCAAGACATGTCCAGAAAGAGACCAAGATTCTTTCTCTTGGCTTGCCACGCACTGGATCAGCATCAATTGCCAGCGCGCTGCGGATCCTAGGCTTCGAAACATGCCACGGCCTTGATCTATTAGATTCGAAAGTCGCGTGGGATGTCATGGAGCGGGCCGCGGATGCATCGTACCCGACCCTCCCAACATACACTGGCGTACCTTTCACGCGAGAGCAATGGGACGAGCTCTTTGGCCCGTACGAGGTGGTAACGGACCTTGGCAGCACCTTCGGGCCCCAGCTGATCCAAGTGTATCCCGACGCAAAGGTGATTCTCGTCATCAGAGAATTCAAGTCGTGGTTCCGAAGTTTTGATGAAGGCGTCCTTCAAGTATTTTGGTATCCTGCGGTGAAGCTTTTGATCAAATACGTCGAGCCCATGTTCGGTCGCGGTATGGGCAGGGCTGGTCACAAAGTATTTCTCGGCTTTTTTGCAGCGAACGATGTAGATGGCATTAGACGAAACGCAAAACATGTCTACGATAATCACCACGAGACTATAATGCAGATGGTGCCGCCGAGCCAGCTGCTGCGCTATAAACTGGAATCTGGATGGGGGCCACTTTGTCAGTTCCTCGATCTCCCGATTCCGGACGTCGAGTTCCCCCATACGAATGAGAGGGAGATGATGAGAAAAAGGCTTTTCGACATGTTTGGTGGCATATTAGTCAGAGCCGCTGGCGGTGCGTTTTTCTTGCTTGTTGTTTGTGTTATCGGCCTGAGCCTCCGCGAGACATACAACTGAAAGTCGTCAAGTACTATTTTGTTTTCTACCTCAGAGATGGAAAGCTGATGCGAACCTGGTCTGATAGTCCAATGTTTTAGTTGTTACAAGCAACCTAACGAAGTAGGAATAAATATCTATTCAAATGCTAATCCACTTTTATATTCCAAGCACTCCAGCCCAAAAGGAAACCATGTACTAAAACTGCGAAATTAAGCTTCGTCCATATCTTCATCATCTTCGTCATCTTCGTCGTTATCCTCATCGTCGTCGTCGTCAGCCCCTTCAGCGGCAACACCTCCCTCATCCTCATCCTCACTGGAACTGCTCTCGTCATCATCGACGCCGACCAAACGGTCCTCCACGTCACCCTTCTGCTCAGGCACACGCTCAGCAAAGGCCTTACGAACAGCAGCGTTGGTGCTCGTGTCCCAGACGTTCATACTGCCGGAGCTGCCCGCAACGGCCAGGCGGAAACCAACCTCAGCATCGGGAGCAAAGTTGGTGGCAAAGACCTTGCCGACATCCAGGTTGCGCGAAACGACCATAGAAGGTCCACTGGCTTGGATGTTCCACAGCTTGACGGTTCTGTCGGTGGATCCGGTGGCCATAAAGCCGGGAATAATGGGGTTAATATCAAAGGATGACACCGATTCGTCGTGTGCTTGCAACGTCCAGACAGACTTGCTTGCGGCCGGGTTGGAGGGTGCGTTACGCACGTCGTAGTAGTGCACAGCACCACTCTCGGTCGAGACGAAGAAATAGTTTTGGTCGTGAGGGTTCCACTTGACGTTCTCAACGTCACTCTCGACACCCCAGCGAGGGGCCTTGGCATCGGGCGCGCGCATATCAGCGGCGACAACGGTGCGATCGTAACTGCCACTCAGCAGCACAGTAGGCTCGGCTGTGTGCCAGGCCAGCGAGCAGACCTTGTCCGTGTGATGAGAGTATGACTTGGCGCACTTGGCCGTGTTGAGATCCCACAGCTTGACCGTCTTGTCAGCCGATGCGGAGGCAAGCAGGTTGCGGTGCTTGCGGTTGGCGGCCAGGGACAGTACAGCGTCGACGTGGTAGTTGTCGTTGGTCTTCTTGCTCTTGGACTTCTTCTTGGGCTTGACGATGCTGGGGTTGGCACCGGCGCTGGGGCCCAGAATGGCGTTGGGGTACATGCTGTCGATGGTGTCGAGGTCCCAGATCTCGATATCAGGGTCCATGGTGCCGACGGCGACCGAGTTGCCGCGGGCATCGGTCGAGGTGCCGTTGTTGCTGACGGGCATGTCAATCCACTCGACGGCAAGGGGAATGGCTGGCAGCATAATATCGTGATGGACATAGAGGTTGTCGCTGGCATCCTCGTAGACGTAGACTTCAAGGTGGGCCATTTCGTCCTCGACCTTGGCGGAGAGGATCAGATTATCGGTGGCCAGAATCTGGAGGTCTTCCGCCTCCTCATCGTCCTCGTTCTTGAGCGTAATATAAGGATCGTCCTTGTTGTCCTCATAGTAAGCAAGCGATTTCATGTTGCCAAACATGCTGAGGCCTTGAACGTCTTCGGTAGGCTTTTCGTCCTCATCGTCGTCGTAGTTGTCCAGGTCGTACTTCTCGAGGTCCTCGTCGTCATTGTAGCTGACCAGTTAGCGCATACCTCACACTGGATTTATTTGTATGCATACTTTGTTTTCGACTTGGAGCTCTTCTTCTCACCCTTTGCGGGCGTCTCATCCTCCATGGCATCATCGTCACCTTCCTGCTCCTGCGCTTCCTTGAGATCCTCCTCGGCGTCGTCGAGCTGGAGCTTGGCGAGCTCGGCTATTCTCTCGTACTCCTCCTCGTCGAGGGTGTATTTTTGAGGAAACGGCGCAGCGAATCCCCTTGGGACCCACTGAGCGGCCGTAATCATCGACATCTTGGGCGATTGGGTATATATGAAGAAATTGTCTTTGGCGGATTGAAGCCCAAGATTTTATTTCGGACGTGGGGGCCTTCCCACCGACTTCCAAAAAATTTCAGCGGGGCTGCCACTTATCGATAGTGGACGCGGCAAAACTTCGCTGACCAGGCAGCTTCGCGACAGACAACACCATAGCTCCGTCAACATTGTCGCTCATGAGCGATTGCCTCTAAAAATGGGAGAAGAGCGAGAATACGACGGGTATAATTCCAAGCGCCGTCGCTTGGAAAGCGCACACTCGAATAACCGATTCCGCAATGACTCCCGAGGCTCTACACCGCGCGCGCAGTCTCGCTATGCGCCGACGCCACCACGCCAGCAGGAGAATGACCAGCAACCGGCCGACGAGGACTGGAAGGAACTAGATCGTGATTGGTACATGCAAGATGAGTTCGGAGGGCACGCTTTTGGCGACGAAACGCACAACCCTTTCGCTTCGTACGAGACGTCAACCGCGGAGGCACTACAGCTAGAATCCGCCCGCGCCGAGAAGATGACCAGCCGATACGACGCGCGCCAGGAGCAGCGCCGCAAGGAAAACGACGCCTGGGAGACGAACCGAATGCTAGTATCCGGTGTGGCACAGCGCCGCGATATGGCTTCCGACTTTGATGATCAGGAGGCGACGCGCGTGCATCTTCTGGTCCACGAGCTGCGGCCGCCGTTCCTAGATGGACGCACCATCTTCACCAAGCAACTCGATCCGGTACCGGCGGTGCGAGACTATCAGAGCGACATGGCTGTGTTCAGTCGCAAGGGCAGCAAGGCGGTCAAGGAGGCGCGACAGCAGCGGGAACGACAAAAGCAGGCTCAGCAGGCTACGAGCTTGGCAGGCACGGCACTTGGAAATATCATGGGCGCAAAGGAGGATGACGGCGATAGTGCGCTACCTGCACCGGTGGAAGCAGATGCGCCGGCTAGTGAGCGCAAGGGTGGCAACAAGTTCAGTTCGCACATGAAGAAAGCCGAAGGCGCTAGCGACTTCAGTCGAAGCAAGACGCTACGCGAGCAGCGCGAATATTTGCCCGCGTTCGCGGTGCGAGAGGAGCTGTTGCGAGTTATTCGGGAAAACCAAGTCACTATCGTAATCGGTGAGACTGGTTCCGGAAAGACAACCCAGCTCACACAGTTTCTATATGAAGATGGTTATGCCAAGACGGGTATGATTGCATGCACCCAGCCCCGTCGTGTCGCGGCCATGAGTGTCGCCAAACGTGTAGCAGAAGAAATGGAGGTCGAGCTGGGAACGACAGTTGGTTACTCGATCCGTTTCGAGGATGTCACGAGCAAGGACACTGAAATCAAGTACATGACCGAAGGTATCCTGCTGCAGCACTCGCTGACGGAGCCCGATCTGGACCGCTACTCGTGCATCATCATGGACGAGGCGCACGAGCGCGCTCTTAACACCGACATTCTGTTTGGTCTTTTCAAGAAGATTCTTTCGCGACGGCGCGACCTGAAGCTGATTGTCACCTCGGCGACAATGAACTCCAAGCGCTTCTCTGAGTTTTTCGGCAACGCGCCAGAGTTTACGATTCCCGGACGTACTTTTCCCGTCGATGTCATGTTCCATCGCTCGCCTGTGGAAGACTACGTTGACCAGGCCGTGCAGCAGGTGCTTGCCATCCACGTCTCCATGGACCCCGGTGACATCCTCGTCTTCATGACTGGTCAGGAGGATATCGAAATCACCTGCGAGCTGATTCAGAAGCGACTGGATGCGCTCAACGACCCGCCAAAGCTGAGCATTCTGCCCATCTACAGTCAGATGCCGGCAGATCTGCAGTCCAAGATCTTTGACCGCGCCGAGGCGGGCGTGCGCAAGTGCGTCGTCGCGACCAACATTGCTGAGACGAGTTTGACCGTTGACGGCATCAAGTACGTCGTGGATGCGGGTTACAGCAAGATGAAGGTGTACAATCCCAAGATGGGCATGGACACTCTACAGATCACGCCCATCTCGCAGGCCAATGCCTCGCAGCGTTCCGGCCGTGCAGGTCGTACCGGCCCTGGCAAGGCGTTCCGTCTTTTCACGGAAAAAGCCTTTAAGGAGGAGCTCTACTTGCAGACGATTCCCGAGATCCAGCGCACCAACCTCGCCAACACGGTGCTGATGCTCAAGTCGCTCGGCGTCAAGGATCTGCTCGAGTTTGACTTCATGGATCCCCCGCCGCAGGATACCATCTCGACGTCCATGTTTGACCTGTGGGCGCTGGGCGCGCTTGACAACCTCGGCGAGCTGACGGAGATCGGCCGCAAGATGAGCGCGTATCCGATGGACCCGTCGCTGGCCAAGCTGCTCATCATGGCAGAGCAGTACGGCTGCAGCGAGGAGATGATTACCATTGTGTCCATGCTGTCCGTGCCCAACGTGTTTTACCGACCAAAGGAGCGGCAGGACGAAGCCGACACGCAGCGCGAGAAGTTTTGGGTGCACGAGTCGGACCACCTGACCTACCTCCAGGTGTACCAGGCGTGGAAGGCCAACGGCTTCTCCGACGGCTGGTGCATCAAGCACTTTTTGCACTCCAAATCGCTGCGGCGCGCCAAGGAGATTCGCGAGCAGCTCCTCGACATTGCGCGCATGCAAAAGATGGAGCTCGCCAGCTGCGGCATGGACTGGGACATGATCCGCAAGTGCATCTGCTCGGGCTACTACCACCAGGCGGCCAAGTACAAGGGGTCGGGCGAGTACGTCAACCTGCGCACCAACCTCCCCGTGCAGCTGCACCCGACCTCGGCGCTGTACGCCGGCCACCCGCCTGACTACGTCGTCTACCACGAGCTGGTCCTGACGTCCAAGGTGTACGTGTCGACCGTGACGGCTGTCGACCCCCACTGGCTGGCAGACATGGGCGGCGTCTTTTACTCGGTCAAGGAAAAGGGCTACTCGGCACGGGAGAAGCGGATAACCGAGACCGAGTTTAACCGAAAGATGGAGATTGAGGCAAAGATGGCGGACGACAAGCGCCGGGAGGAGGAGAGGCAAGCGGCCGAGGCGGAGCGCGCGAGCATGGCCAAGAAGAAGGTTGGCAGCGAAGGCAAGAAGTTTGTGACACAGGGCGCGGTGAAGAAGCCAGTAATTAAACGAAGAGGGCGTGGCTTTTAAGCACGTAAATATTTTGTGAGCATTTAGCGAAACGGCGTCTACAATGGGTTCAATATCTATAATTCAACTATTTCTATTTTTATAAGTTTTGTAGGTTTTGTAGGTTGTTAGTGGCGGACAGCGAATTCTGCCTCATCGGGGATGACGTCTCGCACTTCCTGTGTGAGCTTGACAACGGTGGCGCCGCTGGGGCCTTGGTCGACGTCCTTCATCAGCTTCTCGACAGATGCATCTTCGCCCTGAGCTTCGCCTTCGACCTGCACGGTGTGTTAGTATGAGGTTGACGCTGCGTACGCTTTAAAAACGGACTTTGTTATCGGAGGTATTGCGGCACCAGCCAGTAAGGCCATATGCCTGTGCCTTCTTCCGTGTAAAGTATCTGATAGCCGTCAATATACATGTACGGAAGCAGGGACTGGAAAGGGTGATTACCGAAAACCAACGCCTGTGAGTGTGGTTAGTGACGTCTCCAAGTCACCTTGAGCGCATACATACCCTGCACCGTGCCGCCGTGCGCGACAAAGTAGACCTACGCCGCATCAGCAAACCTTCTTGGATCAAATTCATATAGTTGGCTCATACGCGTTTTGTCATTGCTTTAAGAGAGTGAATTGGTATAATATTGCCGGCTGTTTCTCCTCGTCGCTGTACGTGTCTGTAGGGTGTAAGCTCCAAAATCAAATGGTGACAGCAACCTGATGAAGTCACCCAACGGCTAGACCCGCAAAATAATTGCACCCAGTGCCACCACACGCTCACGGCCATCTCCCTCTTCCTCTTTTCACAACTTCCTTTCACAGGCTCATCGCCAACACTACCACAGTCATGGAGTCGGACGAGCCACCGCCCGCCGGCGTGCGCTTCAAGTCGAAAAAGCGCACCAAGACGCTCCGCCAGCGCGACGCCTCACCCGCCGCCGCTTCAGCCTCTGCGACAACGCCAGCGGCTCCGGCGCGTGACACCTCTACGCCCGACGACCACCCCAACGATGCTGACGATGCCGAAAGCGCCGTGCAGGCTGCGCTGAAGCTGAGACAAGCACGCAGCAGAAACCGTTTCCGCGGTGGCGTGGGTTTTGGTCGCGGCGACGAGCCCGGCGCGGAGACGCCTGCCGAGAATGCAGAGACGGGCCTTGTCCTGCGCGAGACGACGCAAGGTCTGCCGGATCGGTTCATGCATCAGACGGGCATCGTCACCGACGCCGACGATAAACACATGTACGTTCCTCCACCTCCTGCGGATGCTTTCGATAAACGAGAGGTGCAGAGCTAATCTCTCAGGATGGCCTATGTAGAATCGCGCCTCTCCACCCGCGGCGGCGACCGCACCGCTGAACAGCAGCCCGCCGAGGTTCAAGAAGCGATGCGACAAGAACGGCAACAGCAGGTTCGACGGCAGGGCGTCCCGGGGACGATGCAGTCGGGCACGTCGACGACGAGCTGGACCAAGCTGGTCGAGGTGGACGTTCCCGCCGATCTACGCGGCAACACCAACAACGGACACGGTCGGAAACGAGGCGCGCCAGAGACAGAGGACAAGCAGAAACCGCCGCCGCGCCGAAGACGGAATCGTCGCGGAAGCGATGATGTCAAGCGCGATGCCATGGTCGAAGCCTTTCTCTCCGAAAACAAACGTACGTTTCCCCCCCTCTCCGACTCTCTTTTTTCGACACAAAAAATGTACTAACAGAGGAACAGTCGACGTGTATGATGTTCCCACAGCCACATCGGCGTCGGACCCCAGCCGCTCCGCCGACGACGCGCTCGCCGAGTCCTTTCGGCAGCAGTACATGGAGGAGCAGGCCGCGCGCCGGCAGCGCAAGCGGCCCGCCATCAACCAGCCGCGGCTGTCGCAGAAGCAGCAGGCGCACCAGCAGGCCGTCGCGGCAGGGGAGGTGCTCAAGGGCCCGAAGCTGGGCGGCAGCCGAAACGCGAGGGCTGCGGTGCGGGACGCGTTGCTGCAGCAGCAGGAGCTGGGGAAGAAGAAGTAGTAATTCAACACAGGACGTGGGCGAGCGGGTAGTTATTTTGTATAATGGCGTTTTCTGGGGTAGCAGGGAAATTTTTATTTTTATTTCTGGAATACAACTGCCTTCATGGTATCCATCGTTAATCGAGATATGGTACTTGAGAGTCCGTTGATCTGCTAAAGTATCTGGTGGAATTATACCCTGCAATATGGTAACGCCTACTCTGGTTGAATCGCGAATCAGAATCATTTCACAGTAAAAGTACCTGAACTACAGCCTTTGCGCAAAGTATAGTCAATCTCGTTCATTGATAGCTAGCAACATAATGTATACGTTTTGCAGCCTATCGAAATTCAAAAACAGGGAGTTATCCAAACAATCGGAAGGGGCAAAAACAAAGGCCGCCAATTATCAAGTCAAGTGAGCAGTCACAGGAGAAAAAACGCCAAAACCGTACCGTACCATACCATATAACCAAACCGTGTCCAAGGAAAGACCCAAAAACCCTAGCCCAATAAAAATACGCAGCCCAATATACCAGATCGTAGCCGAAGAAAACCATATTCAAAAGAAAACCGTATAATAAGAAAAGGGGAGAGCGAGATTCATGATCACCGAAGTCGAGAATCTGCTCAAAAAGAGGTCGGAAAACAGGCGTAGTGTAGTCACAACAGAAGAGAAAAATCACGGACAAAGCCTAGGCTCGCGTGCCAAAGAAAAGAGAAAAGAAGAGAAAGCTCTGCCATGAACAGTGGAACAGCCAGAGCAGGGACTGGCCCTGAAAGAAACGAATAAAAGCAAGCGTCTAAAAGACGGCCTGTAAAAGGGTGAGCCGAAAGGCTGAGTGTAAAGAAGGTCTAAAGAGGACCTAGTGTATCGTTGTATCGTGCTTCCATGCGCCGGTGAATGATTTTGAGTCGTTGGCCTGTACGTCTAGCGAAGATGTATCCGAGTAAAGAGCATAAAAGAGGCAAAGAGCCATCAGAGTATAAGCATAAGCATAAGTGCAATGTGAAAAGAGCAAACAGCATCAGAGCCAGAGCATAAGCATAAAGCATAGCATAACAGTCATAGAGAGTGTCAAAGTTCGTGGTCATCACCGTATGTCGAGCTGAAAAGGTTTGAACCTGCCGCCGATGGTGGCACAGCGGGGGCACTTCCTTCTGGCTCCATGCTCGGCCATGAGAACCTCGACACAGGTGGCGCAGAGGCCGCAGATGCACTCGGTGCAGGCATAGGAGCCCCTGAGCAGGGAGATGCCCTGACAGGCGGCGCAGTAGATTTGGATGTTCTGGGCCGAGTATGTGGGCGACGAATCGGACAGGCCGCTGGTGCCCATGTGAAAGTTTTCGCCGCTTTCAACGCTGGGAAAGGGCTCGACAGGATCCTGGTTGTACGAGGGAGGTGTCAGCGCCTGCTGCAGAGGCGATGCCTGATAGTTGGCCTGCTGCAGATTCTGCTGGGAGAAGGGAGGCATGGAGGAGCGATGAATGGACACGGGCGACTGGGGCATCGGAGTGCGGTCCTCGTCAACGTCGCCGGCGGCCGAGGCGGCCTGGTCGGCGGCGTCAATGAGATCCTCCCAGCGCTTGCCAAAGTCGGTTGATGGCTCAACGGAGAGGGCCTTGCGGTCGCCGGGCCTCATGCGGTCATCATTCTGGATGCGTCTCAGCCAGTCAGCAGCGGAGCCGCGGGAATTCTTCTTCTTATGGCCTTCCTTGGCACGTTTGGAAATGGACTGTTTGCGAGGGCGGTTTGGCCCCATGGGGCGCTGAAGCGGTGGGAGGGTCGAGGAGCGGCCGGGTGGTGAGCCGGAGAGGAGCGAGGGGAGGTGACGGTGGGAGTAGGGGTCGCTGGTGACATCATGGTTGGAAATGTGGTGGAGCGGTGGGAGCTCGATGGAGGTTCTGGGGATGCGACGGCCATCCAAGTCAGAATGGTAGCCCTAAAAGGTCAGTATGGACAATGCTTGATGATAAATTGATTAAGAAAATAAATGTGAATGATTTAAAGCGAACAAGGGTGAATTTGTCGATGATGGTATGGGTTGATCGTGGTGGTGCTATCGATAGGGCGCGGGGCAGGTGGGTAGCTATAGCTCTGCTGGGTGGTGATGCAGGCAATAAATGTATGGGAGGGACTTACTCCGTCCATGTCCATTTCGCGCTCGGATTTGACGCCGTGAAGCTCGGCCAGGACGGCGGCAGCAGTGGCGGTTCCGAGCATGTGGTTTCCGGGGCCGTTGGAATATTCGTCAGAGTGTCTGGGGGTAACCGGGCCAGTGGAGTTGTGTCGGTAGTCATTTTGGCGTTCGCGGAAGCCTGAGTTGTTAGCGGGCGGAGGGTCTGGGAAAGAAAAATATGACAGGTTATGAGAATACACACCTTGCGCAGCAGAGGCAGGACTCGATTCGGTGGGCGGGCGTTCGGATGGTGGCGTATTGACCATGAGCAGGAAACTCTCCTCGGTCGCAGGGAGCTTGGCTATGTAGTGTTCTGGGTGAGCTCGACGGATATGCTCCTGCATGGAGCGGTATCGTTTTTCCTGTAATTGTTAGATGAGATGGAAAAAAAATTGCACTGCCGCCATTTTGCCATTTTCTTCTCTCAAAAGAAGAAAAAGAAGCGATGAGAATGAAAGCAGTAGCATGTACATTCTTGCGACACGTAGCGGCAGGGAGGAGGGCAACTCACGCCGATGCATCTTTTGCGGCAGTTGGAACCATCCTGATTGCTCAGAGGGCAGATGACCTCATTGTTGGCATCAGTAATGGAAAAGGAAGAAGTGAGGGATGTGCGAGGCGGCATCTTGACCCCACCATGCGCAGCTGAGCGGTGCGTAGACGGGGTTTGTTGAAGCGGAAGTCGAGGCGAAAGCTGAACGGAAGCTCGATGTCGCGATAAATTCAAGACTTTGTAGCTGGAGCTGGGGCGGGCGCAGCTGGGTGGGAGGGCGCAGATGTAGGCGGGAGCTCAATTGAGGTGGCAATGTGCGTTATCAAGGCATAAGCGGGCGGGTGATGTTGGTAGTGTCGTCGCTGAAGCTTGTGGTGGGCGAAAATGAGCTATATGAAGCTGGGTTGGTCGAATAAGATGTAAATGGAAGAAGTAAAAAAAAAATATGAAGAAGCGAATCGAGGCGAAGCAAGCTCTGACAGTAATAGCGTGTGTGTGTGTCTGATGTGGTGGTGTGTGGCGGCGGGCGAGGAAAGCTTGCGAGCAAGGGAAAAAAAAGTTTGGTTCGGGATGCGATGTAGAGATTCAAGTACCAAGGTAAAGGCAGCCAAGAATCAGGTACTTGAGTAAGAAGAAAGGCAGTGTCAAGAGGCAGACTGCACAGCGAGAGAGAGAGAGCTATGTGTGAGTTTTGGTGTGGGTGGACTGGGCCTGGGACCAAGAGAGGCAATCTGTGGATGGCGGCAGGTCCGAGGAAGTTGAAGCTGTAGTATGGGGATGGTACAACTCGGGCATGGGTTGAGCCTCGGGCGGAACGTCTGTTGTGCTAGTTATGCTGCCATCCGGCCAAGACGTCAAATGGTTGTAGGAATCAGAATAGAAATTGCAAAGAACAAGAATCGAAGACGAGCTGGCGTTGGGACAAGGGAAGCGGCAGCTGGCAAAGCCGAATTGGCCTGCTCGTCACTGGCTGGCTGGGCCAACGACAGGAACGAACTAGAGGTACCGGGTGTCGAGGTGGTACTTGGCGTCTGTGGAGGATAGTCAGGATAGCAGCGCCCAGACTGGACCAAAGAGGCAGCTCGCCAGCGAAGACCGGAGGGCCGGGGGCGAGGTACCTCAATGATGAAAGGTACTTGCAAGTGGAAGAAGGTGGGCGGAGCAGAAGTGTGCCCGGGTGACCTCTTTCTGACGAGCCAGCTGGCGTTGCAGCGTGAGTGCAGCATGCAGGGTAATGTGTGTGTAATGGGCGGTCGGGGGTCAGCCTTGTATCAGACCATGATATCAAATGTGTCCTTGTACTGTACTATCGCCATTTGTGAATTGAGTTGAGCCTGGGAAGAGGTACCGTACGTGAGAGCACTGATGCTGAGTGACTGATAGCCAGAGACTAGGTACTTTTGCCACCCAACAAGAGCTCTGGAGCTCCCCTGCATCCACCTATAGCAAAACCTACAGCATAAGTGCTAGACAGCCAAGCACCCACCCTACCTGCTATTACCAGCTAGGGAGTCGAGGTACCTGTTTTGAAGCTCAGAGGCGATCGCTGGGAATGTGGACGAGCTTCTGGGGCGTGTGGCGTCTCAAGTTGCCCGCCGCCCTGGCCCCTTGGGATCCCAGACCGCCTGTGCATGAGCAGAGGCATTGAATTGATCCTTTCGTATGGTCCTTGATTTCATCAACAAGTTGTCCAGACTAAAGCCTTGTGACCCTTTCTCTGCTTGAGCACAATCTACTCTCATACTCTGCATTTGATGTAAGCTCCGCCCACCCCCTCAGCTTCCTCCAGCCTGAACTTGAACCCTTGTACCTGCTGGTAAACCACAGTGGCTCCCTCCACATGCAAGGACCTTGCTTCCCTGCTTTTTTGGCGGCGCCGCGCTCCCAGGGTCCAATGTACCATTGCGGAGAGTGGTACATGTGAAGGGAAAAGCTTGCCGCCACAAATGAAGAAGGAAAATTCTACAACTCGTTCGACAATCTTTTTCTACTGGTTAAAAACCAATAAACCCAGCACAACGAGAAGGCACAGCCAAGCCTGCGGAAAATTTACAATGAGCGAAAACAAGGCTGGCGCTGACTCAATGTGCTGTTCGGCGTGGCCGGTGCGCCGCCGTCTGCACCTCGACGAGTCAAGCTCTGCCGACGGCAACAACCCAATACAGCCAATACAGAGCCATTGCAAGGCCAAGCAGCTCTCTTCCAGTGTGAACAAAGTACCTCTGCCAGTGTTGTACCTCCATCTGGTGGGGTGTCGCAGCTGAAGCTATGGTGGGGTCTCTGACTCGGAGCTCCTGTTACCTCTGCATATTTTTTTTCCAGCCCCAAACGAACTACTCAAGTATTACTCTGTGCTACTCTTGTTGATCATGCGCGGCTTCTTTTTCGTCTTCTTTTTTTTCTGCTGCTTATCCTTATCAGCTCGTTCCATCCACTCAGCGCCCGCACAACTGTCACTGGCGGCCCCCGCTGCCAAAGCTGCTCCACTGAATGGCACACTATGACTTGCATCTGCACGCACGCCAAAACTAAATCTCACAAGAAATCTGCCATCTGTCGTGGAACCGACATCACTGAGGGAAACAATAAATGAGAGTAAAGAGTAGTGAGGCGATTCATTACATTGGCACTGCAGCCACTCCTCAACAATTCCAACCACTCAATATACTTTGCTCCATTCGCCTGCATAGCTGTTCCCTAGTGCCGCCCGCTCCGGCAGCTGTTCGCGGCTTTCCGCTTTAGGCTTGGCGTCGCCTTCACCTCTACCTGTCAGTGTAAGAGCCTCCATTTCCGGATGATCCAAGCTGCAGAGTCAAGCTGGAGCTCTCAATTGAATTTGGTCTATTTTTACAAAGTTTCCAGAAGAAATCCACTTGCGGAAACTTATTCTTGAAACATTTTCTGCTTCGGCAGAGCCGCATGTAAACCTTGTTTCAGTCAGCTCTGGTCTTGTTCCTGACTGCGTCCCAGGACAGGTCCACGATGACACTACATGCAGTGTCAATCTGCTACATTAAAAGTAAATACAATCGGAGTTTATCATGCCATATCATGCATTATCATACAAAATAATGCGAAAATAAGTCAAGGAGCTTGAGACTATAGTATACAAATGACTGAAATAAACTAGCCCACTGAGGTTGCTGCAATAGCAGGACAAGATGCTCTCATAGGACACTATCAAACCCCAGAAATAGGCACGCCACATCTCCGTTGTTTCCTTGCAATACAACCTTCAATTTTCCATAGTACCTGACGAATTCCAAAATAGGCAACATATTCGTCAGGCCATCGCTTGGGCACATCAACTGACACGTATCCGCTTACATTGTTCTCGTCACCAACCGAAAGATATCCAGGCACACACCCCGTGCTCTCCTCTCACAGGAGCAAGCATGCAACTGCTCCCCCCTACATGAAACCTCTTTTATCCGCCAAAAATCTTCACAAAGTGTATCAGCCCTTTGCACCTGACAACCCAGCTAGTAATGATCATTCACCCATTCCGCATTCTCGTCAGTCGACCACCAATCATCCTGTGGCCGTTCAACCCGATGCCATTCCACCCTCACGACATCCTCCGTATCTCTCAAAGCCGTACCATCGTCTCCGGTGCCATCCTCCGCCGGCAGCGCCCACGCCTGCACCCCGGCGCATCCCATCATCAGCATCCCCTGCGGCAGCTTGCTTCTCGGAAACTGCCACGCCGCCTCTCCGTCCGCAAAACCCAGATCCATGCACGCGTCGTGCCTCGCCTCGGGATTATTGCACCGCGCAAGCATCACAGGCCCCAGCGGCGTCGCGACGTGCGCGCACTTGGCCACCCGCAGGCCAACGGCGGAGCAGGAAGTGTCATCGCACTCGCCCTCGGCCGTCTCGCGCATCCACAGCCAGTTGGACACGGCGCGGCTCTCGGCGACTGTCATGAGCGTGTAGCACACATCGCGCGGCGCGCGGCGACGGCAGTTGTCCTCGGGACGGATGCTCGTGCAGTGGCGCGAACGCCGGTCCTGCACCAGCCCGGCGACGGAGACGTACTTGCGCAGACGCCGGAAGCGCTGGCGCTGGTACAGCGTTTCGGCGAGGATGGCTTCGTAGACTTCGAGAGACTGCACGCCGGGCTCGACGAGCCACACGCAGATGCGGTTCGGGCCGTCGCCGGGCGGGAAGTCGGGGTGCGGACGCTGGCCGTATTCTTCTGCGTTGCGGAAGAAGGGAATCCTGGAGTCTTCGGGACGGCAGGCGTCCAGGATCTTGGCAGGCCAATGTCTGTGAGAGAATCCAAGACACATTTTAAAACTTGATGAAGGAAGTGATAGTAGTGAACGTTTTGATGAAGATGATTTTTATGTGCTAAGTGATTTTTGAGGGCAATGATCGAAGAGTTGCGGCGATATCTCGACTTATAAACAAGCTGTCTATTAAGCGCACGAGGCGCTGCCCAACCTTTGATGGCGCAATGTCCTCGACGCCATGGCAGAAAGGCACATTATTGTTTTTAAACACAGATTCGCGACGTTACATAGCAGACTACATTCGCGGGCGTTTCTCTGAAACCGAAAGTGACTTTAATGTGGCTTGCATTTACTCGAGCTAAGCTACACAGCCAACTAGTGATCGTGAAAAAGATGCAACAAAAAAAAAAGAATGAAAAAAATAGAGAGAAACAGACTGCAACAGAGAAAAAAAACTCACCTTCTCGACAAGGTCCGTCAACTCTAAGTGCTATAAGCACTCGGCGTCTCGTCGCCGTACTGCGCGCTAGCCTCCAGCACCACCTCCAGCCGCAAATCCATTTCCCGCGTCCACCCTTCCGGATACGCATCCTGGCACATTCTCCAGTATATGGCGGCGGTGGACCAGTTGCGCAGGCCCTCGTGCGCCTTGGCGAGGACGAGGTACGCGTTGGAGCAATGGCGCTCGAGCGCGAGGTCCTTCAGGGCGGCCATGCCGAGGTTCACGGCGCGAAGGTGGTTGGGTGACGACTTCCAGAGCTCGTCCTGGGCCTGCCAGACGAGGTCAAGAGCGCGTTTTGTCTTGTTGGAGGTCATGATGGAAAATGTGTCGCTTGTGTTGCTTGTGATGATGGACACGATGGGCGTCTGGGGAAGCTTATTTATACTGAAGACGCTTCTTTCAGGGCATATACGCTTTGCTTCTACAGCTTATACATCATTTAAAAGAGCCCTTGAGCCTTTCGGCTTTAGTGTTTTGATTTATTTCTTGTCCTGCTCATCTTTGTTCGTCAGACGATTCTTCAAAGAGATTCTTTTTCCTGCGATGTTACTCAGTACCTCGCACGCAACAATTGCAGCTTTCAGCACACACGACCACAGTCTGTCGACTCCAAATATCCCTTTGTGCCGGCTCCTATACGCAACGTAAAAGAATCTTTTTCTCTGTTTTTATATCTTCTTTTGCTTTTCTCCGGCCAAGCTCTATAACAAACAACCGGTCGCCGAAAAGCTACCCTTGTCCACTGCCCCACCAAGGCCCTGTCGATCCACCCAAGCTCGCATTCAACGAGCTCAAAAAAAAAATCGCAAGCTTCAAGAGAAGTTGGAGGGACCAAAAAAGAAATGCTTCGACAAGAGCAGGATTTGAACCTACGCGGGCGAACCCACATGATAGACTATGAAATTCTAGTCATGCGCCTTAGACCACTCGGCCATCTTGTCTTATTGCTGAAGATCAGCTCTTTATTTTTAAATATAAAGATGGAATAGTCTAAACCGTTGAGAAATTGTGAATATATCATGTCCTTAGCCACCCTGCCATAATAATGGCTATACGAAGGCGTCGAAGCGTGAGCATGCGGTGCTCCCTAGTTTTCGCCTTGCGCGCACCACTCCCACGGGCCATTTACCTGTCCATGTTGTTCACATTCATCAACCTTCATGTAATATACACTCATTTCAAGAAGCTGCGGCCTTCACGCCTTTGTAAATGTTGTACCTCAATTGTTCCATCTCGCTTGCCCTGCTGCTGAACAGCTCATGGCGTCAATTCACATTCAGAAGGTAAATAATTGCGTCTGGGTGCTTTATACTGTATATGCTTGTCAACCGCCCCCGAGCGTTTGCACGCCAATCTCCATGCATCTCTGCAGTCCGCGCTTCGCCGCCTGCTCGATCCACGTCTCGCTCCCGCGCCTCTTGGCAAGGCGGTACGACTCGCAGGCCGTCGACACCGCCAACAGAGACTTGCCCCATTCGCGCTTCTCGAGGGCGTCTCGGGCCGAATCCTCCCAGCGAACGGCGAGATAGAGCTGCTTGAGCGCGCCGTTGGGGAAGCACGCTTCGCACGCGCTGCGGGCGTAGTTGGCATACGTGACCGCCGTCGGGTAGTCGGGCGGATCTGCGTTCAGTGCGGTGCAGGATCTCTCCAGCCAGATGCCCACCGAGGCATCCATGTGCATGCGGTTTAATCTGATTCACGCATTTGGATCATCAGCACTGTCACTGTCGGTACTGGTACAGTCTTTGCTATACCTCTTGGTTTCTAATGCAACGACCGTGCCTTGTATAGCAAACCTGCTGACATTTTGAGATGAATTTGAATCGTTTGTTTCTATCACGAACTAAAATTTTCCATTGTTCTCCTTGCTGTATGCGTTGAGCTGGCTACACACGGTCAGCTGCATATACTCTGCCGTTAGCTCACGGATCGTGCGACCATGACTCCCGAAGCGCCGCATCTTATCTTTGTGCGCCCAGTGCTCTCGCCTTCAACACGTCGCAGCGTGCAAAGCCCCCGGCAGCAGCGTGCCGCTCCCACGCACTGACGCCTTTGCGCATGGCGAACGAGTAGCACTCGATGGCCTCGGCGGCAGAGAAGACCGCTTGGCTCCAGTGCATCAATGTCGCGTTCTCCTTGGCGAGACTTTCGTTGTATATTCCCTGGTAAAGAAACTCCACGGTGACTGTGGGAAACCTGCCGCCGCAGTGCTCCCAGGCGTGCTTGGTGCATATCATGGCCAGTACGTAGCTGCTTTCCGGGGGCTCTGCCTGCCACAGTAGATCGATTGCCGCCCGAAGCCAGCAGTGTGTTATTGTATTCAAGATTTTCGGCATCGGAAGCTACCATCTAACTGAACAAGTTGGCCGAAACTATCTTTTCATAACCTCGAAACGATTCCAATGTAGGGTATTTAGTTAGTTATATAAGCCATAAAATGTTTGCTCATGTTTGAAGTAAATTGGCGACGATTTTTGTATTACAGTCCATCACATGAATGAAGACGGAAATTGAGTAAAGTTTATATTAAAATGAGATTTGATAAATAGTCAACAGAGCATGTCCAGAAGAAACGACAGATGGGAAAAGACGTACAGAATTGGCCAGCCGGAGCAATTAAAGTAACATTGTTCACTGGGCAGAAGAGTCAAACTCATTTTTTTCTAGTTCAAGACCTTTTTCTTGCTGCTTCTTCTCAGCCGCCATTGCAACTTTTCGTTTGCTGTGCCACAGCATGACATCGTCTTGCACCGTCCAGACACGGTCTTGCCCGAGCGCTTTGGCCGTCTCCAGTGCCACCGCGACTTCTGCGAACCGACGGCTGACCCAGTGACATATGCCTATCTGTACGTGGCATTTGGCTTGGCACTCTGCACTGTGCTTAGAGGACTCCAGTGCGTGTTTGGCTAATTCCAGAGCCGCTTCATCTTCCGGATCGAGGCCCGGAGTCGGTGTCAAGAGTGCCGCTTGGCTCATATCAAGCAGAATCTCGACAACCTCATCGTCGGAGAGTCCCACCGTGTGCGGTGAGCTCAAAGAAGATTCTGACATTTTTAGTCGGTAGAAAGGTTCTGCTGAGAGGGTTGCGGGAGAAGTAATTGAGGAGTGACCGTTGGTGTGCTTAATGGCCAAATTTAAATGATTGACGTGATTCGGAGATCGTTTCTTACTTGTTTCACTACTGTCATTAAAGTGAGGCTGGTGTGTCGAATTTGACAGCTCCAAATGCGTTCGTTGTAGCTTTGGCGCGGATAGAATGCAGTGAATCAGCTCAAGGCACATCATGGCAATAATGAATCGGGCCAGCATCAATAGAAGCAAAGTGACATGGCAGTTGAATTCCGCCAATTTATGAGAGCTGGGGCACATAGCTATCATAATGGTAGTTGTATTCGCTGATATGAGCCGCTCCCAATAACACTATATGGAGGCACGCTATGGCTAAATGAATTGAAGACGCTTGACACGGCGCTTACAGCAGCTTCACGCCCCGATCACGCCTAAACAATCGCGCACTGAGGTGAAGTACAGCGACGATCATGATGAAGAGTAAGAAAATCGTCACGAGAGAGTACGAAGACAGCGCAGTCCAAAGGTTGCACTGCGAAGGTGTCTCGCAACCGGGACACGTCGTGGGCTGCGCCTTCACAGCCTTGATGGCAGTTTGCGTCACGCGATCAAGAATGGCGAAGTCCCCAATGCTCTGGCTAATGTGTGCCGGACCTGGCTTCTCAGGCTGCAGCACGCGAATTGTGTTGGAAGCGGAATTAGCCAGCCGTCGAATGTTTTCGATTGAGTAGTCGCACTGCGATTTGGAGAATTCAGCCGCAAGCTGCTTGAAGCTAAATGAGAATTCGTTCTGCCCTTTTGCGATGGCTAATGTTGCATGTGGTGTTAGCAGCTTGCTTCAGATGGGGCCAGTACTGGCACAGCACTTACTCTTCTTTACCGCGCCGCAGTAACCCGTCTCCCATTGAAATTGCAGAGGATACTGGCCGTCGACATTCGACCACATCACTGTGTACTGCTTTTCCCAGTCCCATCCGAGATAGGTGCGAGGATTGGTTGGGTAGGCCGTGGTGGGATTGAAGCACCCTTGCGGTCCCACGTCGATGAAGCTGCATTCGGTGACTTTCCGGATTCTAATGTTCAACCGGTCGGCTTCACGCAGCTTCTCCTTGTGCTCTTTCATGTTTGCGACTTTACTGGCAAGACGCTCCTCGAAACCTAGCTCCGCCTGTGGTGTGTCTGCATTCGCTCGGACCTGACGAACGTCGCCGAGCTCTGCTTGGCATAGAGGGAGCGTAAACAGCGCCAGAACGCCGCAGGCGCGCAGCATGGGAACCAATGCGACCATTCTCAGGTAGTAGATGCAAAGGCGCTCGGCAGAGGGAGACAAATAACAATTTTGAGATGAATATACAGAGTGTGAGCTGTGTTAATGATGGCCGGCCGTTGATGCTTAGTGCCGAATGCAAGGCACGCGAGCTGCGTGGTGTGTGCGGGGACTGCTGACCGACACAGCGGCGAGGCTGGTGTTAGTCACCGCTGGCGCAAGCGAGGTGCACTAGCTTCCTTGGCCACGGCGCATTTATAGAAGGTCAATTGAATTCAATTACGTATTTAGAAGAGGCTCCCTTAATTTTATCCATCTTCAAGGTAAACAGAGCACCATCTGGTGCGAAGTCAGCGTCAGTCGGCTAATGTAACGTTGTGCTTCCAACCACTGGGGACATCTGCTAGCATCAATTGGCAAAGCCCGAGAGTTTGTCGGTGATGAAACCCCTCTTAGACGATAAGAAGCCGATTCTCTGCGAGATATTTAGTCAAGCCTGCGACAGCTGTTTGTCGTGCGTCATCAGAGTCAAGGTAGCGTCTAAGCGTTGTACCCAAATAATGCCATTTGTGGGCTCACTAGGTCCAAAGTACGTCGACAATTGAATCAATTCCGCTGCCCTTCTATTGTCTGTAAATGGTTCTTTATCGTGGAAATATTTTGCACTGGCAAAACCGCAGCGCCGACTCCAGATCCGTCGTCCATCTCTTCGGATTCTGTCCCTTTGCTGCCACGTACGCATAGTACGCAAGATGATAGTGATCCTGCCTCTCGTGGCAGAATCCGCTAAGAATATTCGCCAGCGCCTGAATTTTCTTGTCGTCGTCCGCGAGGCGGAGAGCCTGCGTCGCGTGAAAGAGGCCCTCGTCGCAGTTGGCGGGGCCGCGGCGCAGAGCGGTCCTGGCCTCCTCCAGGTGGTACATGGCCTGGGTCCTGCGGTCCGCAGGCATGGGTTGCGACATTTCAACGTCTTCCATTGTCAAAATTCCAGCATTAGGGGATAAAAGGAGATAAATAGGTTGCTTTCTCTAAGAGAACCTGGCCGTTGTAAAGAGGGACCTACTTATCTGGTCAGAGGTGGTTAGTCTAAGAGCTTCTGATCGTGGAGACAAAGGTGCTCAAGGAAGCTTTTAAGTATTGCCATTCGTATGACGAGGCTCAAGAGCTTCAGTGAGGCGCTTCGAGGTTACGAATCACAGCATTCGCATTTACAGGCTGGCCAGAAGCTCCGGTGCGACGTTGCGCTGCTTGTTCAAGTTACTCTGGTCACACAGCTTCATGAATGCACCAAAATTCCCGAAAGTCGAGCTGACATTGAGGTGATACTGTAAGATCATGTTGGTAGCTCGACATGAACCTGGTTTCAGGACTGTAAGTCAAGCTTGTACACATACTTGTGGCTAGTTGAACCACAAGCCACGCCATGTGGTGTACAGAGGCCAGTCGAGAAGCCAGAATTAGCCTCTCATTCAGCAAACACGCC
>JARDXD010001114.1:0-83305 GCA_029218145.1 Aphanocladium album
GGTTTACGGCTTGGATCGGCTCCAATTTTTGAGCCACATGAGCTCACTCCCACCGTGCCACCCAAGCCTCTCTCTCTCTTTAGCCTGTCTTGCTCGTCAAAGGGCTTGGCTTGTCTGAGCCTATGACAACCCCGCCATTACCATTAGTCACTTTCGCAGCAAAGAAAGAAGGCCGGGGCCAGCCCACATGCACGCACTTTGGCACTGTAAAAAATGGCCCAGGCGCAAGGCCCGCCCCCGGCTTTTACCGACTAACCTACTAACCCGGATGGGCGACGGCGGCGGTGGTGAGCGCGGGCGCACTCCATCCCACACGCATCATCCTTCATCACAGCAAGACGAAAAGAAGCCAGCGATATTATTATTATTATTATTTGCAAAATCGTCGCTGTGTTGTAGTTTGTCTTCTAGCCTCTCGGTTTAGCGAGGCACGGAAGAGAAACACACACACAAAAGCGGCCACCGCAGCGCGATAGTTTCTGCCGCCTGGAGGGAGCAAGGTTTCTGCGACACAAACGTCACTGGGCATATCCAGAGACCATCGACGAGACGCACACACACGACGAAAACACGCCACCTCCCCGACCGAACCCTTTCCCCCCGGCCGCGCAACGACATCACCACCATTCCTGCCTCCTTTTCCTTTCCAACATGCCTTCTCAGCGCCCCTACTTTCT
The DNA here is from genome assembly GCA_029218145.1 of Aphanocladium album. NCBI lineage: Eukaryota > Fungi > Ascomycota > Sordariomycetes > Hypocreales > Aphanocladium > Aphanocladium album. The sequence goes on from JARDXD010001114.1 coordinate 678, forward strand.
CTCCTCCTTCATCGCCGCCTTTCGCCAGGCCCCTCCGCCCAACGCCAACCAGCAGCAGCAGAATCAAAACGGCGGCAAACAGCACAACGGCACTGCCAGCAACTCTGCATCATCATCATCATCATCATCATCATCTGCCCAGCAGCAGCATCAAACGACATCATCGCCGTCTACATCCCCGGGCCCCACAGCCAGCGCCATCGCCGCTGCCAACCACCACCACCACCACCATCCTCACCACCATCATCACCACCACCGTCATGGCGTGACGCTGCACTCGCCTGCGAACCACGGCCACGCCAGCCCGATCGGCATCCCGATCCCCTCCGGCGGCGGGCGCCGACGCGGCAGCGACTCGAGCAGCGAGGGGTTTCGCGACGCCATCGGCGCGGACAAGTGGTACATTGGCGGACGCACGGCGACGGGCGAGGAAAAGTTTTTCAAGCTCGGCGTGGTGAGGAGGGTGCGCAGCAACGACGGGTTGAGCCTTGATCGGCTGAGTCTGTAAAGTCAAAATTTTAGCATGGAAATGATGAAATGAGAAGAAGAAAAGAAACATATATATATTTGTGCGTTGTCTTGATGAAAAAGGACACAGCAGGGAAATCACACGGCAAACAGAATGGGATGGGATGTGAGACGGAGGACGGTGTGTCGCTGAATCATGGCTTTTTTTTTGCCCGTTTTCAAGGCGTTTTATGGCATGGCGTTCTTTTGGTCTTATTTTGCGCTTTTTTACTGGACATATACAGATGAGGCGACGACGCATCGTCATTCACTTGGCCTCATGAAGCGGCCGCAGCTTTTTCACACAAACTTGACAATACATCCTTTTTTTAACCCAACGAGACTTGTTTAATATGTAACAGAGTTGAATAATTATACATTAACGGTAAATATCTACCACATGAACCGCTGCAGCTGGCCATTCTCCAGCACCGTTCCGTCTTCCGCCTTCCACACGTACGGCTTGTACAGAAAGATGTACCCCGTCGCGAGGTTGATCGCGATGTGCCACGCGCCCTCCAGGAAGAGCCGCATGTCGTAGCTGCTGCTCCAGTTGGCAACCGCCTCTGCCACTTTGCTGCCCTGCAGGAAGCCGCCTTTGATATGGTCCCGCAGGCGCCACGCCGGGACCATGAGGCGCCACATCACCCACGGGAGGATAAAGTAGCGCGGCTCGACGAGTGGCGCCGTAATCAGCGACAGCGCCGTGGCGAGCAAAAAGATGAGCCCCGTCGACGTCGGCACGGACCGCTTCGAGAGGTACAGGCTGTCCTGCTCCAGGTGCGCCTTGAGCGCGGCCTCGCTCGCCTTGCGGCTCTCGGCCGTCGTCGACACCAGCTCCGGCGACCGCGGGTACGCGGTGCTCGTCTGGCGCTTCGCCTTGGCCGACGGGGTCCAAAAGGGATAGCTCACAAACGCCGTCGGCTGCTCCTCGCCCGAGAAGCTGGCGTGCCCGCCGAGAGCGTCCCAGACCATCCAGCGGCAGACCGTGTACGGCAGCACTAGCGCAAAGCGGACGAGGCGGCCGCGTCGGATCGTGTAGCGGAACACGTAAAACATGTAGTGGCGGTTGTCGGCGAGCGTAAACGGGTGCACGACGGTGTTGAGGTGCACCACGGCGAGCGAGAGCGCGCCCGTGGTGACGAGGTACGCAGGCCAGAGCACCTTGGCGTCGAAGAAGCGGATCGCGGCGCGTAGGGTGCCCTGCGTGTCGTTGGGGATTTGGCGGGGAGATTGAGCAGTGGGTGCGTTGAACCAGGTGGCAAGCATGTTGATGAAGGAAAGACCAGAGGGAATGAGCAGAGGGAGCGAGAAGAAGGCGAAAAAGGGCCAGATGTAGAGCATCTGCGCGAGGTGGATCGTGGCAACGTGGTTGGACTTGTCGCCAAGGACAACGCTGCCGTTCCACTGCACAAAGGCGGCAAAGGAGAGCAAGACGACAATGTATGGCCAGATCTGTCTGATTACTCGGAAAGGATTGCAGACAGCCGCGATTCCTATACTCAGCGCAGTAAAGATCATGTCTATACACATTTAGTATTTGCTTGTCGGGGCGCAAGACGAGAGTTGCTCACCATCAGGGTATGCTTTGTGCACAGGCAGGTCGTGGATATCACCCACAGAATACCTCCAGCCAAAGTACTGACACTGCTTCCACAGTGTCTTCATCACCGGCTGGTCCACCTTCTGCGGCCGCAGCGTCTTGACCGCGTGCACCGCCTCCAGGCCGCCCATGAAGACCACGACCCAAAAGACATTCGTCTGGCGCATCAAGAGCGTTGCGACGCCCAGCCCGACCGTGACGAGGTCGCTCAGCACGGAGCTTGCGTCCCGCCCCACGCGTGACAGGTGGTTGGCAAACGCAGCGAGCACCACGCCGGTCGACAGCACGTCCGTGTAGTACAGGCCGCCAAAGAAGAAGAGCAGCGGGAAGAGGCCAATGTTGATGGCCGTGTGCACGGCGTACTGCGAAAAGGCGCGGACGCGCGCCGGCGCCAGGCTGCTGCTGCTGCTGACGGCTTCGTGCTGGCGCGCCTCAATGGCCTGCCGGCACCAGAGTGCGATGTAGCTGACGCCGAGGACGCCGAAGAAGTTGATGGCGCGGAGGCTGAACTCATCACAAATGTTGAGCTGCGGGATGTGAAGCGCTGTCGCGACTCTGTGGGCAGCAACTGAGAAGAGGTACCTAGCGTGTAGGAGTTAGCAAAAGGATAGGCCCCTAGAGTGAGCAGGTCAAGGCTTCTTACAGTCCGGGAGGGGTCGTAATCTTGTCGTCCCAGTCAAAGAATCTGCCCTCGCAATACTTTTGCGCTTGCGGGATGTGAAAAATTTCATCCTAACAGTTGGCCCGGTTAGCTTGCTGCCTCGTATCAAACAGGGGTCGCTTTGTATCCCTTCCCTCCCACGTACAAGATAGGGCTCCGGCACCGCCCGCGACACCAGAGTAAACCACAGCTGCACCGCGCAGGTCAGCAGAATCGGCAGCCGTACGCCCCAGCGCGGCAGGTTGCTGCCGCCGATGGCGCCCGGGATGCCGTTGAAGAAGACGGTAGCTAGGGCGGGCAGCAGGGCGCCGACCGCGAGGGCAACGGTGCTGCGAACTTCCTCCTCCGCCATAACGGTACCATATATTACGAAAAAGACTCTGAAATGATTATAAAGAACGAATGATGAAAGAAAGGAATGGCAGTTTCAATGTCACAGGTGGGGTATGGTCAAACGTCAGTTTGGGCAGCCAGGCTGTGAAGCTCGTAGCTTAGCTGTCCGAAGCACCATGTTAGGAAATGACAGTGTCGCGGAAGATCCACACTGTACGTTATCTTCCGGATCCACGGTTAGAGCAGCTCTACTGCGCAATAGCTTCGCCGTTTCATTCGACGTGATAATTGAGTGACAGCATGGCACAAGTTCACAGTTCAATGGCGCTTTGGCTATTTAGTGTAAATGTCTATTTTGAATGATATCTATACAAAGGGAACAGGCTCCATGCGCTGCATAGACGTTGATACAGGTCCATCTGGAGGTGCGGCGATACGCTTAAAAAGGCTTTATGAATTGTCAGCAACATGAATTGCGTCGTTCTATAGACTGAAAGGAAACTCACGTTGTCCTGGGGGTGGATCTCCTTCTTGTAGAACTGGGCCATGCCGGGAATCTTCTGTATGGTTGTCAGCAATCCGTAGTCTCGCACGCGCGAGAGTGGCAGATACTCACGTTCAGGACATCGGTCTGGATGCGGGGGATACCAGAGGTGAAGAGAATAGCACCGACAGCGGCAGCACCGCCGAACAGGCCCAGACGGAAAGCACTGAGCCATTAGTTAGCCAAAGTCGCTCGCGAAGCATATTACGACTCCTGTAGTGTTCTATAATTTTCGTTCCAACGCATCCGGTGGTTTGACCTGAAAGCCTTTGAAACCGCCGTCCAATCCAGCCGCGAGCGTCGTAGGAATTCTGGTATCGCCGTCTCGAATCGCGTGTCATCGCTAGGCTCATCGTCGTTCCACCGGCATTCTCTTCCTCCACAAGAATGAAAAACTGCACTTACGTTCGGAACATGGTCTGACCGGACCAGCCGTTGAAGTTGGGCTGATACTGGTACCTGGAAGCAAGGCGTCAGCATATCCATCTCGTCATAAGTCCCATCGCAAATTTGTCTGTGAGCCGCCGTTCGAATTTGGAGGTCGGGTCTGGGGCGGTGGGCCGTCGACTGGACTCCGACTCAATCAAACGCCTGGGCGTAGCGATAAAAGACGTACTTGGGGCCGTAGGCGCTCTTGAACTCGGCGCGGCGGAAAGGAGTCTGTCAGAGAGGAATTGTTAGCAGGCTGATCGGGAGGGATTAGCGGCGGCGCCGTAGCACGCAGAGGCAAGTATAGGGCGCAATTGAACGTTTGTACGTACAGCGGAAACCATCTTGACTGAAATTAGGGGCTGAAGCCGCAATTTTCAATTCAATTGCCAATTGTCGTGGATAATGTCGAAGAGGATGAAGCTGCGGTAGTTTGCTGCCGGGAAAGGCCGAGCATTAGTGGCCTCAGGTTCTTACTGGTCGAGAGCGGTCCGCCAATCACACACCGCACCGGCGCCCCACCCTAGCTTGAATCCTGGGTTTACCATCAACGCCTAGCACCGGCGCGGCGCGGCGCAAGCTGATTCTATCTCGCGACCAATAAATTTCAAAACTGGAACAACGCCTATAGAAGGACGCCGAACTTGCTGTATCGATGGGAGATTGACGCGGTTTCTAGGAATGGACAAGTTTATCGATGGGCGCTTTGAGCGCCTGGAAAAGGCCCTCGCGGGCCTTATTGATTCTGTCACAAAGTACCATCCTTCTACAAGCCTGGCCGAGGAACTCAAGGCTGCAGATGCAGAACTCACAAAAGGACTTGAGCAAGGTAAGCATGGATTGCGAAGGCTTGCATAGGGCTCGCTCATTCTGCAACCTCATGTGACTTAAGTCATGGCTGGCGTACTGACGCATGAACTGCAGTCCAAACCCATCAAAATAATCACCTGCGCATACTTGAGCTACGGCAAGCATCCGCCGCACTCGACTCACAAATCCGCGACACTCTCACGAGTCTCGCCAACACACGCCGAGATATTGTCAATACACATACTACGAAATTCCCCTCCAGTCCAAACTATCCTATCGCATACGAAGAGCTGCTCAGCTATGCACGGCGCATCAGCAAAACGACGATGCCGCCCGCGGCCACGATAAACGCCTCTGTTCCTCCATCTGGCGCGCAAACACCCAACGGCGGCGAAACACAATCCCAAGCCGTGACCCCAGCGGCTACGACCCCTGCGGCCAGCGCGACACCGGCTGCGGCTGCGACGCCTGCTACAAGCACGCCTCTGCCGACACAGAGTCCAGCCGCCATCAACGGCATGGGTGGCGGGCACGGCGCGAACGCGCAGCAATCTCAGCAGCAGCAAGGCGGGGCGTCATCGTCCGGGCCGTCGCTGCTGACAAGCCTGCCCGAGCCGATGGCGCAGTATCTGAACCCACTGTCCGGCCAGGTCTTCTTCCCGTGGCCGCTCGAGGACAAGATCCGATCCGGATCGCTGGCGGCCAACCAGATCCTCGTCGAGCAGGGCATCGATCCGCGGGGATATGATCCCGTCGCGGAGGAGGAGCGCAAGAAGAAGGAAGAGGCGGAGCGCCGCGAGCGCGAGGAGCGCGAGGCACGCGAGCAGGAGGAACGCGACAGAATCATGCGCGAGGAGAGGGAGAGAGTGCGGCAAGAGCGCGAGCGCCAGAGAGAAAAGGAGCAAGAAGAGTGGCGCAGAGCGAGCGTTGCCGCGGGTACGGCGGACGGACCTGGGAGTGCGGCGCCCAAGGGTCCCGAGAAGAAGCAGTTCCAGTTCACCAACCTGGATGATCTGGACGACGATGATGACGATGACTAGAGAGGGACGGACCTCACCAAATATTTTGCCATTTTATAAGCGAGCGATCAGGGCCAGGGCTTGTCAATCATTTAGGCGAGAGAAAAATGGCTTTTGTATTTTACAAAACTGAATAATAGATAAAAATAACAAATTATTGTAACAGTAGTCAATGCCGCTCTGGCCTTTCATCATGACCTGTTTTCGAATCCTTGTCCGCTGTGTCTATTCATCTTCGCAGCCAACCATAAACATCACAACCGCTCGCGCGGACCCTTAATCAATCTTGATGGACTTATAGATTCTCATGACAAACCACCAGCTGGCAAAGTATCCGATGGAACCTGGGTAAGTGTTAGATTGCAGTTCATGAATCACGGATGAGTGTTGCTTACCAGCCAGGATGAAGAAGAGGAACGAAATGAGCGCGCTGTAGCCGACGTATAGGACGATACCGGCGAATCCGCCAAGCTTTACTTTGGTGACGAGGTAGAGCAGGCAGTTAAGGAAGATGTAGCCACCGCTCATACCCGCTGCCAGGAACGACCGCCACTGCCAGTGGTAGTTTTCAGAGCAGAGCAAAAAGTATGTCAGGAGGATGGTGACTGAAGCACACACAACCACCATGAGTGAGTAGCAAAGGAACAGGAAGCCGAACATGTAATAGACCCTGCTGAACCAAATCGAGTTCATGATAAAGTATAGCTCGACAAAGATGGCGCCAAATGGCAGCAGGCCAACAATAAGCATGCTGGGAATGGGCTTGAGGTAAGTCGTTGTAGGAGGGATTTGTCTCGGGATCTGGTTCGTGCGGACGGGAGGCTCAATCTTGGCGCTGCGGAAACCGAGCCAAGAACCAGCGACAGAGAGAGGAATAGAAATGATGAACCAAATGGCCAGGAGCACGAGCATGGTCGAGAATGGCACGGCGCCAGACGACTGCTTAGCCCACAAGAACAGGTCCAGGAGGAAGAAGGTGCCAAAAACAATAGTAGGAACAAGGAGGGGCGTCAGGCCAATGTTCATCTTCCACTGTTCACCACCCATAGCCTTGTAGGCGCGCGCAGATACGTAACCGCCAACAGACCCGAGAATGGTGTACAGCAGAATCATAATAGTACCAAGCGAGCCACGGTTGGAGGGCGAAAGGAAGCCCAGGAGCGCAAAGACAATGGTGCTGGCCGTCATGACAAAGATCTGGACACCGTTTCCGAGCAGCACAGAGAGTAGCAGCGGATGCGACGGATTGCGGAAGACATCGCCATGGACGAGTTTCCAGCCAGAATCCTCTTGCACGCCATCCTCAAGGGCAGAGGTGCCACTCAAATCGTCGAGGTTGATTTGGTCCAGGCGGTTGTAGCGCGCGATATCCTTCTTGAGCGTGCGCACGAGAATCGACATAACCGTCATAACAAGAATGACGACAATAATGGCGGTGTCAATGAGCCAGAACCAGTGGATCTTGGGGTCGAAGACGTGCAGGTACTTGTCCCATCGCGTGGCCCAGGCAGTGGGTGACTTTTCCCAGGTGACGCTGTAGCTGTATTTAACTTCCAGCGAACCCGTCTGGGGCAGGACCAGGTCGGCATGCCCTTCCTTGCAGTCTGCCTCTCCAGTATATTTCCTGGAGCTGGGATCCACGCGAACGCCTACCACACGAAGCTGGTTCGGGTTGCCTCCTACTTCGTGGTATTCGACAAAAATGTCGTAGTGGTTGTTCAGAACAATATTGTCTTCCCTGTCAATACCTCCCATGAAGAAGCCGGGCTGGTAAAAGGTGGTATCCGTGAGGTGATCCTCGAACTTCTGGCCAGCCGGCAGGCCGTCGACGAGCCAATTAAGACTGTAACCTTCATCGATGCGCTCGCTGAGAAATTCGACCGAGTGTTCGGGGTATTCGACTTTGCATAGTTGTTTGCAGGTCTCGTCCTTCTTCATCGATAATTGAAAAGGTGAGGTCATAATTCTGTCGCCAAAGAGGATGCTGCCCAGGCTTTCCGACACATACTCGGGGCCCTTCTCTGGCTTGCAAAAGCCAAAGGCAGGATGGTAGTAGTCAAAGGAAACTACAGAGTGCAGACGCGCATCTTGACCGGCGATCGGCTTGATGCTATTGACGTATAGGGGCACCGAGTCGCCGACCTTGTACGATGTCGGGGCGACACCTGGCAAATAAAAGGCAGATGCCAGGTGAGGTCCAGCGACCAGAGTCGCTAGCAGCGCCGAGGGCGCAGCTTTTGTGAAATGCATTGTCGTTTGCGTCGTCAGTCTATATCATGCCAGAACGTGTGGTGGGAGGCAGGCTGCGGAAGCGCCGCGCGGCGGACGCTGTGGTTGCGACGAGGCAATCCAGGGGGGAGACGTGTCCACGAAAACGGTCGAAGGAACAATCGGCGGTGGTCGCAATCCAGCTCGAAAGTCAGCAAATTAATCAGCTTCCCGCCGGAAGTCGCTGGTTGACAATTTGTTCGGAGCGCGGCACGTCGAGGAGGCCAAGGGAGCTTGTTAGACTAAAAGTGACCAAGTGGTCTATCATCAGCGAAGTAGCTTTAGGTGGTGCTATCAAACAGCTTGGCGCAGCCGGATGCTTACATAATGTTCCATCTCGCAAAGTGCCACTGACATCAGTTCTAAAGACAAAATAGTTTGTCAAACTGGGAAAATACACACTCGTGAGATCTAACAAAATTGGAAACGCTAAAATGAGTTCAAGCATCTATTAGGTATTTCTTTGGCTCATCCAGCAGACGTTTGATCCGAGCTCGATGCATGTATGAACCCTTGCTAGCATGGAGAGTCAAGAAATCCCACTAGCTACTGACCCGATCTCAAATGGATTAGTTTTATTGACTACTTATACTCTTCTTTTGTCATAATCCTTTAAAGTCCTGTCTTCAAATTTCGTGGATCATTGTAGTCTCGCTACAGTATTTCCAGGAAGCATGTGGCTGAGTCACTGACGCCACATGCAACGGCTGTGGCACAACACGATCACCGTACCGTAGTCCGTAGTCCGGCCCCGCTAAAAAGTTTCGAGATGGCCTTCTACTAGCAGCAAAAATTCAGCCTGTCGCTCAGTTTCTTCATACAGCCACCAGCACAAGGTACCATGGCGGCACCTGCGACTCTACCAGCATTGCTGGAGCAACTGACACAGTCGCTATCATTAACCCAAGAGGCTGCTCCAGCCCTTTCTACGATCGAGCATCCTAAAGATGGCATTTCGCTTCTCGACGTGAAGAATGAGGTGCTCCTCTCCTACTTGGAAAACCTGGTTTTCCTCATCCTCCTTAAGATCAGAAACAACAAAAACCCCGCAAGCGAATCACCAGACCACAAGCTAGACGACGAGGTCCGTTCGAAACTTGTCGAGTTGCGTCTATACCTGGAAAAGGGTGCCCGACCACTGGAGGAAAAACTCAGATTCTCCATCGAACGGTTCCTGCGCACCGCGGACGATGCCCAGCGTGAGGAGCAGGCCAAGGCGCAACGCGAGAGCCAGCGAACAGGCTCTGAAAGTGACGAGGACGAATCTGGCTCGGGTTCTGGCGAGGATGAAGACGATGAAGATGGAGAATCGGAAGCCGAGCAACAAAACACAAAGAGCAACATGCGAGGCAAAATGGCTGCGGCTCCTAAATTCGGCAATATGGTGGATGATGTTACAGCCCGGCCTGCGCAACGAGATGGCGCCCCGTCTGGAGTCTACCGCCCACCAAAGAGAGATCGCCAGGTTATGGATACCGGAGCGCGCAATGAAAAGGTCAACCGCAGGCCCAACAAGTCACGCACCATGGAAGAATTCGTCAACTCTGAGCTGTCAGCAGCACCCATGGCTGAGCCTAGCATCGGTACCACCATTGTGCAAGGCGGTCGCAGGACGAAAACGACCGCTGACCGCGAGGCTGAAGCCGAGCGCCGTGAATACGAAGAAACCAACTATACCCGTCTACCTAAAGAAAGCAAGAAAGACAAGGCAAAGAAGGCCCGCCAAGACGGTAGTAGCCGTCGTATGCAGTTTGGTGGTGAGGAATGGCACGACTTGGGCGAGGGTGTCGACCGCATTGATCGCCTTACGAAGCGCAAGGACGGTGGCAGAGGTAGCAATGTGCGCGCGATGCTGGACAAGAGTCGCAAGCGTGGACGGGATACCACAGATGGTCCCAGAGGGAGCGGGCATGAAATGGGCGACAGATTCAATAAGAAGGTCAAGATGCTGGAGGCTGGTCGCGGAGACAGAGGGAAAAACAGGTAGAAACCGTGTATATATGTAAGCGATGCAATGAAGCAATGTCCCAATGACAATGCATTATACCATGTGAGAAAACCAGTCCTGGTCTTGATCAACACGTACTTTCCAGACGATAGCTCTCAATATGATTTTAATTTCCGACCGCGTATCCTGTAGAAGCTTCGCGTCAGGTTTGCATGGAATCATTTCGCCCCCATTAGTACATAGCCCCGCTAGACCTAATGCGCAGTACCCCTCCATCTGCTCTCGCAGCACAGGTCGCATGCAAGAGAGTAGAATTGAAAATGAAACATGGAAATAGATGAATAAATCAATATCTATGGAAATGAATAGAGTCTGTCAGACTAAATTCCTCTCCTACGTCAACTATAATAGATTGCGCAATCCGGCTGTGTCTCACTGAATATGTACCTAAGCAGAACATGTCAAGCAGAGGGCTCGCATGTCAATTTTGTAGAATCACCCCGCCATCGCTCCAAAGTTCTTCTGACTCACCCCACCATCTGATTGCGACTTTGAGAATATAAGGTCGTCCTAATTCCACCCCTGTTGATCTCTGTTGGCTCAGCTCTGTCTTGATCATACACTCGGACGCATATTCTTGCCAACTTTTCTTCTTTGGAGTGCTGTCCCATTTACCCCACGCCGAAGACGGCAGCTTCAAAAATGGCAAACGCCACCAAACCCATCCTCCCTGTGGAAGGCAAGCGCAACGTTTTGATTACGAGCGCTCTCCCTTACTCCAACAACCTGCCACATCTGGGCAACGTTATCGGCAGTGTTCTGTCGGCTGACCTGTACGCTCGTTATTGCAGAGCCAGAGGGTACCAGACCGTCTACGTTTGCGGTACCGTGAGTGCTGCCCCGACTGCAAGATGCTCGCGAGAGCTTGTACTGACATGAATCAAAGGATCAATATGGCACCGCCACCGAAACCAAGGCCCTCGAGGAAGGTACCGACCCAGCGACTCTTTGCGCCAAGTACCACGCTCTTCACAAGTCCATCTATGATTGGTTCCGCATCGATTTCGACATTTTCGACAAGACCCCCACCCCCCACCAAACCGACATCGTGCAAGACATCTTCGCGAAACTTTGGAAGAACGGCTACATCTACGAAGATGAAACGATTCAGCCCTTCTGCCCCGTCGAGACTCACAACACTTTCCTTGCCGATCGTTTTGTCGAAGGCGAATGCTCCATCTGCGGTGACAAGGGCGCTCGCGGTGACCAGTGCGATGCCTGCGGCGGCATTCTTGATCCTCTCAAACCAGAGGAGAGGGAAGCTTCCGCTGAGGGAGAGGCCGCTAACGAAGTCAAGGCCACCGGCTGGCTGGTCAACCCTCGCTGCAAGGTCGACGGAACAACCCCCGAGGCCCGCAAGACGAAGCATCTCTACCTGAAGCTTGACGACATCTCGGAAGAGCTCAAAGCTTGGTACAAGACCACCGCTGACAATGGCTGGAGCTCCAACGCCAAGGCCATCACTCAATCTTGGATCGACAAGGGTCTCAAACCCCGCGCTATCTCTCGTGATCTCAAGTGGGGTGTCCCAATTCCTGATGTCGACGGCCTGAACGTCGAAGACTATGCCCGCAAGGTCTTCTATGTCTGGTTCGATGCCTGCATTGGTTACATTTCCATCACCAAGACCTACACCGACGGCGATAACCGTGAGGGCAAGAACTGGGAGAAGTGGTGGAAGAACCCCGAGAACGTCCAGCTTATGCAATTCCAGGGCAAGGACAACGTTGGTTTCCACAGCATTGTCTTCCCAAGTTCGCTCCTAGGTACCAAGGAGAACTGGACCAAGGTGCACAGAATCTCTGCCACTGAGTACCTGAACTATGAGAATGGAAAGTTCTCCAAGTCTCGTGGCATTGGTGTCTTCGGTAACAATGCCAAAGATACTGGTATTGACCCCGATATCTGGCGATGGTACCTACTCTCCCGCCGTCCGGAACTTGCTGATTCCGAATTCAAGTGGGAGGAGTTCATTGATGTCAACAACAACGAACTGCTGAAGAATGTCGGTAACTTCATCCAGCGTACTCTCAAATTCTGCGTGGCCAAGATGGAGAGCACCGTACCCGCAGCGACGGTCAACAATGAGCTCATTGACTCTCACAAGGCCTCCACCAACCAGATCCTTGCTAGCTACATTGAACACCAAGAGGCCAATAAGATGCGCGGCGGTATCCTCGATATCCTCGCTCTCTCTACCCTTGGCAACAAGTTCCTGCAGGACAACGGCCTTAACAACAAGCTCCTTGCTGAGGAGCCTGAGCGCTGTAACACGGTAATCAATGTTACCATCAACCAGGTACACCTCCTGGCTGGTCTTCTCTACCCCTATATGCCCACCACTGCTGAGGCCATCTTCAAACAGCTCGGCGAGGAGCCCAAGCCGTTCATTCCGGACACCTTCGACTTCAACGCCGTCCCCGCTGGCCACAAGATTGGCACACCTGAGCCCCTGTTTTCTGTCATTCCGGCTGCCAAGCTTGACGAGTGGCGCGATGCTTATGGTGGTGAGGAGCTGAAGAAGCAAAAGGCTATTGAGGCTGAGAAGGCCGCTGCAAAGAAGGCCAAGAAGCTTGCTGATAAGGAGAAGAAGAAGGCTAAGAAGGCCGAGGCTAGCGAAAAGAAGCCTGATGATGCTGCCGCTGCTGCGGATGTTTCTAAGCTGTCTCTGGAAGAGAAGAAATAAGAGCGAAAAGCTGTAGAATAGTGATAGAATTGTCTGGATTTGGAGTCTGGGGGTGATGAGGAATTTCAACAATCATAGCGCCGTAGTGCACAGTTATATCCGTTGCCTGAAAGCAATCAACTTTTACGATTATTAATATTCAGTTTTTGTGATTATAGTTGCCATACATGTTGGCCTGATGTATAAAAATCGCGGCGGCGAAATGTCGTCGTCGAGGTTGATGCATTAGTTAAGTGATAAGATAAGAGCTCGAAATTTCTCCAAACTGCACCCCACCATTGGAGTCAGTTCCGCCAAACTTTTTGACTGCACCTCAAACCACTGTTCTTTTTTTACCTCTTTCCAGAGAACTCAACTCGGCTCAATTCCCATTAAAGTATCGGCTAATCTGCACTCGGCTCATATATTAAACTCCATTGAATCCCATCGCGCAGAAATCTACCGCAGAGGGCGCAACCTCAATCGGCGCCAACCACCATGAGCACCACACACGACAGTCCCATCGACGTTGACATTCCCGACGCACCTGCCGACGCACTTCCGACGCGCAGCAATGACCCAGCTGTGGACATTGACGACGATGACGAAGACGACCCCATAACCGCCTCCTACCCAGTCTTCCTCAACCCGGCGCTGCCGCTGGGCCGCCGGCTGCTGGTGCTGCAGCACCCCAACCGCACCGACGAGAGCGGCGGCGCGCGCGCGCCGCCGTCGGAGCTGCGCCTCAAGGCCGAGTCGGGCATGGTCGAGGTGGACATGCCGCTCGACTACAACGAGGCGTACGACCGCGACAAGGGCCTGCGCTGGGGCCGCATCCTGCAAAATTCCATGGCGGCCAAGAACGGCGGCAGCCACGGTTTAGCGGGCGGCTTCGGCTTCGGCGCCGTCCAGCAGCGCGGTGCCGGCGGCGCCGGCGGCGGTCGCAAGAGGAACGAGGTGGACGCCGAGGATCTGATTGACTGGAACGAGGCCATTCGCCAGGATAAGGTCCTCCGAACGCAAACGCTGGGCGGACAGTACCCAGACGCCGACGAGGTACAGTACATGGTGGGTGTGTTTCAAGGAAGTAAGTTTCTTCTTCTACTCTTTATTTGCGCCAACATTTTGAATGGCTAACCAAAAGTTCTCAAACCATAGGCGACTTGCATCTGACACCCGTCTCTTCGCTGGTGCACCTCCGCCCGCAGCTGCACCACCTCGACGCCGCCACGCAGCAGGAGCGCCAGGCCGCGGCCAAGGAGGCCGGCGCGGGCGGTGCCTCTGGCGCGGGCGGCGCCTCGGGCGGTCCGGGTGCCGGCGGCCCGGCCGCGCGCGCCATCCACATGACGATCAAGACGACGGGCGAGAGCGACGGCGTGGCCACCGAGACCATTGCCGACCGTCTGCGGTTCGTGCAGAGCGAGCCCTGGCGCAAGATGCGCTACACCGACGAGAACGAGGAGGCCGCGTGGGAGGTCTACAACGAGAGCCTGTTCCTCAACGCGCCGGCCGACAGGAGCCCGCAGCAGCAGCCTCCTGCGTCTGACGAGAAGAAGCCCGAGGGCGAGGAGCCGCAGCCGCCGCAGCACAGGTCGATCGAGGGCGCTGTGTCGACGTTTGCGTCCAAGTGGGAGAGCAACCAGCTGCTCGAGGCCGTGAGCGGCATCAAGAAGCCCGAGCCCGTGGCCGTGGGCACCACGGCCACGCTGGCGGCCAACGCGGCGGCCGAGGCCAAGGCCAAGCAAGACGCCAGGGACAAGCAGGCGGCCGAGGCGCAGACGGCGGCGGCGGCAGCTGCGGCGGCGGAAGAGGCGAGACGGCCCAAGAGAGCGCCCAGAGGCGGTGGTGGTCTAGGCACGGCCCGGCGAACAAGTAGGACAAAGTAAAGGAATTGGCCATGAGATGACACTGCCTCTTTGTATATATTGCCTTTTTGGGTGGAGACGGTACTTAGCGAGATTAAAACATTGCATATGAATACATGAAACATATTTTAAATCTCAAAGGCCATTGTGAATGGGGACTCGGTGTTTGCTTTAACTTTTTTTTCCTATTCCCATTTTGTAGCTTTTTTAGATGAATGATGTAAAGCAAAATTATATAAATAAAAGAAATGATGACGAAAAAAGACAACACAGGTATCGATACCATGACTTTAGCTGTTCCCAGCAGCTAAAGTGAGGTAGTCGCCTGCGTTCGTCTTCATGCTCTTCCTTCCCATTCATATGATACACTCTCCGCTCGAGAGAAGACGATTCCCTTGATTCATCCTCTCCCATATGATAAGACGCAATAAAAAAGATACGCAAAACCAAAACAACAAAAACAACCGAATAAATGATATAACCAACAGACAAGTATCTCTTCGTTG
Source organism: Aphanocladium album (assembly GCA_029218145.1). Taxonomy (NCBI): domain Eukaryota; kingdom Fungi; phylum Ascomycota; class Sordariomycetes; order Hypocreales; genus Aphanocladium; species Aphanocladium album. Next base: position 15,896 of record JARDXD010001114.1, read on the forward strand.
CTCTTCGTCAGCCAAAACACCTCGCCAATAGCTCCATTTTCGTTGAAATAAAAACAAATGTCGTTATGGCGGCCGTATGGTTCGCAGAAAAGGATGCAAGACAATTAGATGTGATAAAGGGGGGTTTCTGTTAGGATCCCAGGCTGAGTTTTCTCCATTTAATCCCAAGCATTTCAATGGATATCCGCTTTGCGCCCAATCGCTGCATAAAACTTGTGAAAACAAATTAGAATAGTGATGCTCTACTGCAGAAGCTCCACATCAAGACCAATGGCTCTCATAAACAGGTTAACACTGGCGAGACGCTCAGTGGCCATGGCGGGTGGCAAAGTCTTCGACAGAGAGACCGTATCCAAGACACGGTCCTTGACAGCCAGAACCAGGCGAGTCTGCTGGTCATGGTTGGCGCTGACACCCATAGCAGCGAGGAATTGCCAGACATAAACGTCGATGCCGGCGTTTACGCTGCCCGGGAACATGTAGGGAAGCGAGGGCTCCAAGCGACTAAAGAGAATGTCGAAAGTCTGGTCCCATTTCTCCCACTGTTCGGGATTGCCAGCACCAGTCTGCTTGAGCAGAACAGTTCGGCTCAGGATCAGGGTGAGCAACGAAACACCAATGCGAGTTCGGGCAATGAGATCCAGGTTCAGTTTCGTGGCAATGAGGTTGAGGACGCCATCGACAATATCCAGGCCGGTGTCGTTGAAGTACTGCATGAGCGATGGCATGACAGTAGAGAGGAAGAGCTCAATGTTCTCGCGCATTCTCGAGTTGAGGGTGGTGTCATCGTCAGTAACAGCAGCACCCTCGACAACATCGAGCTGATCGAGATGGTACACAATCATCGTCAATATGGTAGTGCGCTGTTCAAAGCTAAGGTGGGGGAAGATGCGAGGAATGGCTTTCTTGCCCTTGGCGCAAGAGAGAAAAGCGATAAATGGGTGCGGTACGGTGGCACCAATCGGCTCGTGGACCTTGAGCTCATCCCAAAGCTTGGCATTGAGAGCCTCAAGCTCAGCCGCCCATTCATGATGCTTCTGCTCGAGCTCAGGGTCGGCAGGACCAGTCATGGGAGGCGGGATGACTCTGACATGATCTTCAAGCTTCATCAAAGTGTCGTAAACGCGTTCAACGTTGCGAAGGATCGCTTTACGATCAGGGCCAGCAGTGGGGTTTCGGCCGCTGCTGGGGCGAGGCGATTCGGTTTCCTTTCGCTGAATGTTAAGAAGAGGCTTGGGGGTCTTGGCGTTGCTGAATGAAATCTTGCCCAGGCTGCCAGCGATGACCAGTTGGGGATTCTTGGGCTTGTTCTTCGCGGCTTCGACAGCTCGCTGAACTTGCTGTTCCATGCGCTGGATGTGGTTCTCAGCAGGGCGGCCATGGCGACGAGCTCCGTGACGGCTACCAGTTTGGAACAGGTAAGTCTGTGCAAAGTTGCTCAGAGGCTGGCTAGGGTTTTGTCTCTGGCCAGCACGGATGTGGCTATACACCTGATAGTAGAAGTCCTCGGCAATAGAGGCATCACCTGTCTGCTCCGCAGGGTTGCCGGTGGCAGCAATGAGCTGCTGCAGCTGAATGCGAGTGATAAAGTTCTTATCCTGAGGAGTCATGACACCATTATCCTTGGACAGGAGCCAAATCTTGTGGTTGCGCTTGGCGCGCTTAGTCTCCTGGTCCAGGAATGCAGCCTTCTCCTCTTCAGACATGCCCGACAGCTGAGGGTGGTTGTGCAAGTGATGCATGGGGCTTGCACCGCTTGCGGTTCGTCCGTGCTGCTGGCTGGCAAACGTGCCGCGCTGAGCATCACCGGAGAGCCTGTTCGGGTTCTGCAGTATTTGTGTGGGATGGGCGTGCTGGCGCAGGAACTGTTCCTCGGTAAGGATTTGGCGCTGGTGGGGAGGTTCCTGGCCCGACTGAGGACGCTGAAGAATAGTGACAGACTGTCCTTGAGCCGGGGCTTGCTGGTGATATTGCGCCTGTTGCGCAAGCATTTGTGGGTGTCCAGGGTGGTGGCCCGCGTTCGCTTGGGGCTGCGAGGGGGCTTGCTGCTGAGCAGGAGTGGCAGACTTAGGGTCGGATCGCATGGCTGCCTCAACCTCCTCCAGACTCATAATCTTGCGACTCTTGGACTGCGCTTCAGCAGCGGGGGCGGCCTTGGGAGGACCGATACCCCAAATGCTCTGGTCGACGTGGAGGTCTGGGATGGGCTCTGCATCGCGGTACTTTTCGTAGCCAGTGCGAGCAGGCGCTTGACGATACTGCTGCTGTTGATACTGCTGTTGCTGGTACTGGTGTTGGTGCTGTTGAGGAGCATAATAAGGGTCGGCAGGAGGCTGCGCGGCATAACCTTGGGGCGCGTTGGACCTAGCAGTCGGCTGCTGACGGTTGAATCGAAGATGCTCCTCTTCAATGGCGTCGGCAACCTTGGCAGTCTGGCCAAAGAAATCAAAGTCCTTGCCCACTTTGGAGGTTGCAGCTACATCGCCGCCGACGCCGCCACCGCCGCCGCCTCCAAAAGTATCATCGTTGAATGCATCGTCGGCGTCGTCGAGCTGGTCACCGAGACCATCGTAGGTATCTTCGAAGTCAAGGGCATCGTCGGCGCCCGCATCGCGACCAGAGAGGCCGGCAAACGGATCGTGGGCTTGGGAGAAACCCGGTGCCGCGGCATTATGGCCGCTGGTATCAAAACCGAAAAACGACATGATTGTGTCCAGTTGTTGTAGTTAATGTGCAATGTACTGGAAATGTGGCGTTAGTTGCGAGTGTGTCATCATTACGGTGCGACCTATCCCGCTGGGGCTGCGCCGAGATGCCACACATCAAAACAAGACATGTTTTCACAGCGGTATTTTCGCGAATCTGCCTTGACAAGGTGAGAACGTACCACTAGAAAGATGTTGCGAAAATGACAGCTGAAGCAGAGACGCACAAATCTATCATGGTGTGAAATGGCGACCAAAACAGAGAGCGCGGCGTCGCAAACAACTGCGAGGCAATATTCAATGCAGCACGAGGAATGAAGAGCTTCAGAATGAAGCAAAGCACAGGCTGCAAAGGCAAAGGAGGAAGGGAGCTCTGCAAGTGCTAGATGCAGGGAGCCTCTAAGCTGTTGCGAAGGTGAGGGAGGAACTGACGTTGTGCAAGGTCCCCCCACTCTGGCAAATTCCGCCTCCGGAAGTCCAGAGAAGGAAAATCACGTGATGAGACTGACATAGCCTTGAGCTCTTCCATGGCTGTGAAAACTGCAGAGAAAATCAACTATGAAAATAAAGATGGGTTATATTATAAACTGTTAGAAAGTATTTGGCGATATTTTATTTCTATGAACATACCGATGCCTATCTGTCTTGCTGTACACCTTGCATCAACGATGTACTAATGCCATATATTGTGAAGAGCTGGCTTGACTCCAACTGACAGCAATGAGTCTCTTGATCTAAAACGTCCAATATTTTGGCTGAAACGTGCGTATTTTCTCTCTAGCAATGACTCTGATATTTTCTTCTTTCCTGATCTGTGATTAAGGTATCTGTCTTCTCGTGCTCAACGTTAGGTATGTTGTGCGAGTTGCCAACAGACACCTGTGTTGAGGTCTTTATCCTCATACTCCAGTGTAGCGCATTAGTCTATGCAATAAGCCAAATCGATGCTCATCTATAAAGTATCGTATTTACGCAAGTGATAGTATTATACTCTGCTATACAAGGCAAACACTCGCAAGGTTCAAGACAACTAGCGTTCTTGCCCTACACACACAGCCTACCCTACACACCAACTTGCAATGGGCATCCAGCAGCTAGCTCTTGCCAGATGGTTTTGACAAGCTACTAGGTCAGCTTACATTACGCCACCTTGCGTCGAATCCGCGGTGCGGCGGAAGTGCGTATGTGCTGGTGCGTGCTGTCTTTGGCCTTGTAGGCGGATCTTGTGGAGCAGAATGTACATCGATATCAAGAGCGACGTCGATCCCCAGGAACCCAGTGCGATACCGGTAGTACAATTGCTGGGTTGACGTAGAACAAACCGATACTTGTGTACGCGTTCTAAAAGGACTTGCTGCATTTGTGAGTTTGTTCCAGCCGTAAAGTTTCGAGCGCAAGTGGAGTGCTGGTCTGCTGCTCGTGGAAATGCCGAATCAGACAATTGCCACGAAGATGACGGTTTTAGCATCGGTTCAGACAGGATGCATGATCCCATTTGCAAGAAGTCTCCTGCTGGCTACGACAAAGGGCCATGTTATTGACGGTTATGAGAGAGTGTTGTTGCAAGCCAAAGCGAGCCAGGCAACAGAAAGCGTGCACGAGAGCATGGTACGTATGAAGCTGGAATAATGGCGTTTATAAGCTGTGATCGTGAATTGAGTTGCGCTTGGAAACTTTGTTTGCTCGACGTCATGCTGTCGATGGAGGACGGCCTTTGGTCACGCTGCGGCAAGTTGCTTGGCAACGTAGACTATGAACAAGTAGTGAGGACTCGAGTCATCTGTGTGAATGGATATACTGTTGACGCGATTGTTGGACAGCTCACGGTAACCCGTTGTGCATGGCGGGGATCAGCTGGTGTTTGGGTTGCTATGCAGCGTTGCACACATGATGGGACAAATGAATTAAAACGTGATAATGAAAATTTGACCCAAGATATTCTCAATTCGTTCTTCTTGACGCAGAATGGGCTCATGTTTGTCACCTTATTCCCCCAAACTCTCCATCCTACATTATTACCCCCTCCCCCACTTGCAGGTTAGCATCTGCCCATCAAACAACCGCTAAAGCCTGCCCCTGTTAGTGCAGCTGTTAGCGAATTGCCCCCTAATGGTCCCTGAACAGTAGGGGGTTCCCCGCTATAAGTGCCCCGCTACTCATTAACTACAGTGGTGCTGCAGCGCTTTCTTTTCGCCAAGCCAGTGCCTCTCGCCTCCCCCTCGGCAACTCAAACGGCCAAACCACCGTCTCGACACTCCCTCGTTTGCGTTTGATTTCCTTCTTTTTGTCCTTCTTTGACCATTCTTACATTCGATATACGATCTCTTCTTTTGCATTTCGATTCTTCTTCAAGCCGTCGCGTCTGGCTTCTCTTCATATACTTGCCCGTCATGCTGGCGGGAAGCAATGCGCGCATCTTGCGCTACATTGTTGTTGCCAGTATTGTACGTCACCCTGCCCAAAATTCTCTTCTTTGGCCCGCCACCATTCGACAATGGCGGCACCGTTTCAAGGCTTAAGAAGCAAACAGAAAAGATGGCGAAGCGTTGGATGCACGGGCAGTATCTGGAGCAAATGCGCTAACATGAACAATCATCACAGACCGTCATGTTCTTCTACCTCTTCTCTCACTCCAGACACGATACCGTCCCGCGACCCGTCCCTGCCCCTGATCGCGTCCCAGCCAGCACCCAACCGACTCCGCAAAGTGTCGCTGCCGCCGGCCGCAATGTCGACTCTACACAGAAGCCCATACCAGCCGACAACAACCGCCAGGAGTCCGGGTCTTCCAAGAGCACCAGCGCCAGCACCAGCTCCGGCACCAGCGCCAATGCGCCCGTGTCGATGCTGGGCGTCGACACAGGTCCCCGCGCCAATGCCACCTTCGTGACGCTTGCCCGCAACGCCGATGTGTGGGACATTGCGCGCTCTATCCGCCAGGTGGAAGACCGTTTCAACCGTCGCTTCAATTACGACTGGGTCTTCCTCAACGACAAGGAATTTGACGACAACTTCCGTAACATCACATCTGCACTCGTCTCCGGCACAGCGCATTACGGCCAGATCCCCGAGGAACACTGGTCGGTGCCCGAGTGGATTGACGACGACAAGGCGAAAAAGGTGCGCGAGGATATGAAGGAACGCAAGATTATCTACGGTGACTCGATCAGCTACCGCCACATGTGCCGCTTCGAATCGGGCTTCTTCTTTCAACACCCCATCATGCAAAACTACGACTTTTACTGGCGTGTCGAACCCAGCATTGAGCTGTTCTGCGACATCCCCAAGGACCCTTTCCGCTTTATGAAGGAGAATGGGAAAAAGTACAGTTTTACCATCAGCTTGCTCGAGTACGTCGACACGATTCCGACGCTTTGGGACAGCACCCGCAAGTTTATGGAAAACTACCCCGAGCATATTGCGGCGGACAACTCGATGGAGTTTTTGAGTGATGACGGCGGCCAAACATACAACATGTGCCACTTTGTACGTGCATTTACTTGTCAATAGGCGAAAACTATGCTAACATACCTCAGTGGTCAAACTTTGAGATTGGAAGTCTGGAGTGGATGCGCAGCCCTGCCTATGTTGATTTTTTCAACTCGCTCGACCAAGACGGCGGCTTCTTCTACGAGCGCTGGGGTGACGCTCCTGTTCACTCGATCGCTGCCGGCATTCTCCTCAACAAGACGGAGCTGCACTTCTTTGACGAAATTGCGTACTTCCACATGCCGTTTACGCACTGCCCCAACGATCCGCAGGCGCGAATCGATCTCAAGTGCCACTGCAACCCCAAGGACAACTTTGACTGGAGCCGCTACTCTTGTACTTCAAAGTACTTTGAGATTAATGGCCAGCAAAAGCCCGACGGAGTGGATTAAATACCAACCACACTTGTACATGGCAAACACGGCCAATCGTGTATACAAATAACTCTGTTCAATTTTGAGGGGTTTGGCGCTTTTTACATTTTTTTTTTGCTTTTTATTCTTCATAACACAGGGGCCAGAGAAGGGGCATTTCGCTATACGTTTTGTGTCTGTTGGCATTTGGGGGCATGTGTCTGTTTTGGAAGTGACCTATTTGATACATACCAAGGTTACACGGCGTTGGCAGGGACCATTGACCCGATTTACATTCTGCGTAGATGGCTTTTATTGTAGAATATATATTGATGAACGACAAGAATCTCACATTCGAGACTTTAATTGAGACAAAGAAAATGTAATATTTCAACAAGTGCAGTCTAGAAATATGTATGCAATTGCTTTGTGTAGTGTATAATACAGGTCGCCATGCGGCGATATATCGCTAATGTCCATTCGTACAAGTTCTATACCCCTTCGATATTGTTTTATGCTGTACATAGATTCGCTTCTTACTCCGCCCTCTGTCGTTGACGTTTAACCAATCGTTGCCTTTTTGGGCTTCTTGGTACCGTACTTGCTTCGACTCGTCGAACGGGCGCCAACGCCAGCCTGCAAAACATGTTAGCTTTCCAAACTAAAAATCCAAACCAACTTGTCAACAAGAGCATACCAAATCCAGCGCGCCACGGACGAGGCGGTAGCGCACACCGGGGCAGTCCTGGGCTCTGCCTCCGCGCACCAGCACCACGCTGTGCTGCTGGATGTTGTGGCCCTCGCCGGGGATGTAGGCCGTGATGACGGCGCCGCTCGACAGCTTGACGCGCGCCGTCTTGCGCTCGCCCGAGTTGGGCTTCTTGGGCCGCACGACGCCGACGCGCAGGCAGACGCCCTTGAGGGCCGGGCAGCGCGGGCCCGCCAGCGCGGGCGAGACGGCGTGGCGCGCGCGCTTGCCCTTGCGGATGCCGCGCAGGACCTGGTTCAGCGTGGCCGGGCGGTGAGCGGTGGTGGAAAAGGGAGCAGCGGCGGCGGAGGCGGCGGCGAGGATGGGAGATGTCGTCGTCGTCGTCGTCGTCGGGATGGCGAAGCGGGAAGCTGCTGCTGTGATGACCGGCCGCGTGATGGTGGCAGAGAGAAGCGGCCGACGGGCGGCGGGCGAGAAGAGGTTTCGCACAATTGAGCCGACCATGGTTGCGGTGTTGATTGCAGGCCTCCGATTGGGGGTTGGCTTTCGAGTCGGCGCTGGCGAGAGTTTGATAGATGGCTAATGACTTTTGGTCATGTAGTCGAACCTCAAAAACTCCTTTGCAGGAGAGTCACGTGGAGGCCCGTCCGATTGGCGTTGGGGTGGGGCCGGGGATCGGATGGGCGATAGCGAGGTACGGCGGCGGGAAACCAATGATGGATAAGTATTTTACGTGGCGATATGGCCAATTAGACATCAAGAAGTAATTTGCGAAGTTTCTGTGCATCTTTTTGTTTTTCGTTGTTGTGACTGCCTTTCTTCATCTAGCACTCAGCGTATTCTGGAGCTCATAGGAAGACGCGCCGTGGGAGCACTCGCCATTGGTTGATGACAATCAAAGGAATGCCTTCTTTTTTGATTGAAAGCAATGAATAATGATGGATCTTCTAGCATTTCTGTGGTTTGTTCAAGCCTTGTTGTCGGTGAAGACATCTTCCTAGCGACGCTTACAGCAACAGCCTCATCTTCCACAAGCCAAGTTGACGTGCCTCCCCCTCAGCAATCCAAGTCCACCCATTGTGAATTTAGAAACAGATACAATGAATCAGTCCGTATAAAACACCGACTCATTTTTTTTGTTCGCCACTTTCATGGTATCCCCGCCTGCTCAAATCTTTGTCCCCTTCGGCTTAAGCTAAGCCGCTCGGCTCAGTTCCCCACAAACCCAAGCCCGCAGCACTGACAAGCTACAACCGAACGCCGGCCACTATAAGGAAGGCCGTTGCCATTATTACCGCCTGTAGGGCTGTGGACGCAACACTCTTCTCTCTCTCTCCGAATCTTTCTTGGAATATTGGCTCGGGCCTTGAACCAATAACAAAATACAGTTTCCTTGCCCAAGTTAAGTTTCTGACATTCTTGGCGTCAGTCTTGAACCCATAGACGTGTAAATTGCCATCCGACCTTACCGACCTACCCGCATTGCTCCGTTGTCTGGAATACCAACATACCGAACCCAGCAGCCACACACACCAATCTCACCGTGCTGCACTCCGACCACGGTCGCTTTTCCCTCCTTCATACACACACCTCGAATCTGAACGTTCCTCTCCCCCTCCTATCCGTCTCGCCGCCTCTTCCCAAGCATTCGCTTACTTGGGTCTCTCTCTCACTCTCGACGTTGATCACCTCGGCTTTAGCATCCCCCGCCATCGTCACCACCACCACCGCCATCATGTCTTCCTTCACACGAGCCATCCGCCCGGCTCTGCAGGGCAGCCGCGCCGTCCTGGCCCAGCGCCTCCCCGCGGCCCGCGGCATTGCTCGTCCCGTTGCCGCCAGCGCTCTGTACGTCACTCAATTGGAAGCTCACAAAGCACAGTCGTCGACAAAACCCGCTAACCGTCGCCAGCCGCGCGCTGTCCACCACGGCACCCCGCCGCAGCGGCATTGACATTTCCGAGATTCCTCCCACGCCCATCTCGCACCTGTCCGAGATCGAGACGGCCATGGCCGACACCGTGTCCAAGTTTGCCACCGAGGTGGTGCTCCCCAAGGCGCGCGAGATGGACGAGGCCGAGGCCATGGACCCGGCCATCGTCGAGCAGCTCTTCGAGCAGGGCCTCATGGGCATCGAGATCCCCGAGGAGTACGGCGGCGCGGGCATGAACTTCACCGCCGCCATCATCGCCATCGAGGAGCTGGCCCGCGCCGACCCCTCCGTGTCCGTCATGGTTGACGTGCACAACACGCTCTGCAACACGGCGCTCATGAAGTGGGGATCCGAGGCGCTCAAGCAAAAGTACCTGCCCAAGCTCGCCACCAACACGGTCGCGTCCTTTTGCCTGTCGGAGCCCGTCTCCGGCTCCGACGCCTTCGCCATGGCCACGCGCGCCACCGAGACGGCGGACGGCTACACCATCAACGGCTCCAAGATGTGGATCACCAACTCGATGGAGGCCGGCTTCTTCATCGTCTTTGCCAACCTCGACCCCAGCAAGGGCTACAAGGGCATCACCGCCTTCATCGTCGACAAGGACACGCCCGGCTTCTCCATCGCCAAGAAGGAGAAGAAGCTCGGCATCCGCGCCTCGTCCACCTGCGTCCTCAACTTTGACGACGTCACCATCCCCAAGGAGAACCTGCTCGGCAAGGCCGGCGAGGGCTACAAGTACGCCATCGGCATCCTCAACGAGGGCCGCATCGGCATCGCCGCCCAGATGACCGGCCTCGCCCTCGGCGCCTTCGAGAACGCCGTCCGCTACGTCTGGAACGACCGCAAGCAGTTTGGCGCCCTCGTCGGTGAGTTCCAGGGCATGCAGCACCAGATTGCCCAGTCCTACACCGAGATCGCCGCCGCCCGCGCCCTCGTCTACAACGCCGCCCGCAAGAAGGAGGCCGGCGAGGACTTTGTCCGCGACGCCGCCATGGCCAAGCTCTACGCCTCCCAGGTCGCCGGCCGCGTCTCCGGCCTCGCCGTCGAGTGGATGGGCGGCATGGGCTTCGTCCGCGAGGGCCTCGCCGAAAAGTTCTTCCGCGACTCCAAGATTGGCGCCATCTACGAGGGCACCAGCAACATTCAGCTCAACACCATCGCCAAGCTCCTTCAGAAGGAGTACACCTCGTAAATCCAAGCAAGTCTGAAAAAGTGGCAAGGATGAGCATGATGATGTAAAGGAAAGCGGAATGATTTTTACTTTGGTCAATTTAGAAACCATGTATCTGTAGACAGCGCTAATCATAAAAAGGCAACTACAAAAAATTCATATATACCTACATTTGCTTCTTTTCCATGGTGACGGGTTGGGCGTGCCATATTCATCATCTTGTAGTATAACGGAGAGGGGAAACACCATTATATTAGTCAACTACAACGCTTGTCTCTGCATCATCCCCTCTCTATTTATATGCTTCCCTTTTGTCTGCCATCTTTGCCCAAAAAAATCAGTCACTCAACACAAAAATCCAACACCTCAGACTCTCTAGCGGGAGAACGACCAGTCCAATAAAGCGAAAGTGTCAAGAACGGTATAAAATATAGAAAAGTAAGCCCGCCCATCAGATACAATAAAGCTTCAAAAAAGTGGCGGCGGTCCAGAATATGCAATCAAGCCTACTGGTGCGTGCACCGCCTTTCCCCTCTGCCGTGTTTGGTATCGTGAGAACGTACCAAGAATCCGAGCGGCATGGCATCTGCCAGATGCTCCAGTAAAAAAATATTAAAACAAAGCGAGTGGACGTCAAGGATGGCTTCGTGATGCGTGGGAATCTCATCAAAACGAATGAAGGTCTTCTTTTGCGTGTCATATAATGGCGGACCTTTCACCAGGCCCGCCTTCTTCCAACTCCCGCTCCGGCTATGCATCCCCAGAAAAGATATCGCATGTCCTATGCCCCATCACTTGCATGATTGCAAACCATGCTCTCATCAGTTTCATTCCCCTTTTCATATCATTAAACGGTATTAAATCAAGGCTCGCTTGATTATTCAAAATCGGCCGTGTATGAGAAGCCACGGAACTCTTCCTGCATAGCTTGCGACAAGACTATAAAACGTGTTAGAGAGGATACTGTCATTGATGGGGGGCTTACACATACCCGATTGGACCGGCGTGAGAACCGGCGTGACGCTGGTAAACTCAGAGTCGAAGTTGCTTGTATCGGTTGCGTTCTTAATCGCAGGCTTGAACGGCGGCGGCACGCGCTTCAGGTAGATATCATCCCAGTTGATGTTCTTAAAGAAAGCGTGGCTCATGACTTCCTGTGCGTCCGTGGGACCGCTGCCCAGGCGATCCTTAGGCTCGCGGGTGAGCAGCTTCTGGAGGATAGACACAGACTCCTTGGGCATGCTGATGGGGTAAAGAGGCTCATCGGACAAGATGGCTTCGTAGATTTCGTCCTCGTCGTCACCACGGAACGGCGATTGCTGCAGCAGCATCTGATAAATCAAAACACCAAATGCCCACCAGTCGACAGCGCGACCGTACTTCTTGTCCAGCAGAATCTCGGGCGCCATGAATTCAGGTGTACCACAGAATGTACCGGTGGTGGAGTTCCACCACATGTCCTCCTTGCAGAGACCGTAGTCGGCAACCTTGATGTGTCCGTCCAGTGTCAACATGATGTTGTCGAGCTTCAGATCACGGTAGACGACGCCGTTCTCATGGAAGTACTTCAAGGCCAAGCAGACCTCGGCAGCATAGAATTGCGCTCGTCGGGCGCCAAATTGTCCGCGCTGGATGTGAAGCATCAGATCACCACCGCTAATGTACTCCATGACAAAGTACACGCGCGTCTCCGTCTGGAAACAGGCGTGCAGGTTGGTAAGGAAGGGGTGACGCTCTCTGTTGGCGACCAAAAAGACTCGCTTCTCAGAGCGCATGCTCTCTACCTCATCATTCTCAATGATGAACTCCTTCTTCAAGACCTTGATAGCATATAGCTTCTTAGATCTCTTGGTCTCGGCAAGCATGACCTTGCCAAAGTTACCCTTACCCAAGACGGCGAGGAAATTGAAGTGATCCAAACCGATACGCTGTCCTGTACCGGCGTCTGTGGCAGAAGGCAGGGCCTTGCGTCCACCAGGTTGACCACCTTGGGTAGGATACGGCTTCTGAGGCGAGCTTGGCTCGGCAGGCCGGACGTTGGGCACAGCTGCAGAAGGCATCTGTTGCACAGGCCGGATCTGAGCAGCGGGTTGCATCTGCTGCGGTGGCTGAGCGTAGCCACTGTCAACTCGGGCATATTCTGCCGGGTTATACTGGTGGTGTGTCTGCAGCGGGGTCTGCATCGAAGCTCCGTAACCACCAGCTGCACCATACGCATCCTGCGGCTGTTGAGGATAACCGGCTGGCCGGTTGTAATCCTGGGGTCCTTGAGGCCTCTGGTTTTGCTGCGACGAAGAGCCGTACATGGCGGCCTGAGCAGCCGCGGAAGCTATGGTAGATGAGCTAGTGCTGGACGGCGCACGACCTGGAGCAGGTCGTTGCTGCGGAGCCGCTTGCTGTTGCTGCTGACTGGCGTACATGCGTCTGGCGGCCTCAGCTGCTTCAGTCGTTGGAGTGAGCTGGGGCGGCTGCGCCGTCGCTGTCGGGGAAGAGACACCTGGAGTCGATGTGCCTGAGTGAGAACCAGGCGTGCTCATCTTGCGAAGCGTTCTGTCCGGCAGGCTCGTCGTCGCCTTGGCCTTGTCACGACCGGAGCGGATGCCCTGTAGGATTTGGTTTGCCACCGCCATAGACATGCCGCAGAAGTCTGGTACAAGGTGGACACAATGCGCGTGACTCGTAAGACCACATTCTGTGCACTTTCTGCAATTCTTCTTCCCGAATGGTAAGATATAACCACAGTGGCAGCACCAGTTGGCGGTGACGTTGGAGAAAGGCTGAAACCTGTGAGGAATGCGGTGGTTGATCTTTTCTTCCTCGGGGTCGGTTTCGGCGTTGCTCTTGCTGATGCACTTGGTGACAACTTTTTGGTAGCATTTTGTGTGGCAGGTGTACTTGCAGTCTTCGCACTGCATACCAGCAGAGTACTTGAGAAAGTCACCACAAAGAGCGCATCGCATGATGTTGTAAAACTGCTGCTGCACAAACTTGTGGCCATACATTTCGTGGACCTCTTCCTTGCGCTGACGGACAGCACCCTTTCGGCCGAGGCCAACGTCGACGGTACGCTTGTCGCGATTCTGCTTGACGAAGCTCATCTGCAGCTGAATTTGACCAGCAGGCTCGAGGTTAAACCAGCCCTCGATAGGACCAGCGTTGACCTGAGACGGTGCAGGAGCCCCGTAGGCTCCGCCGGGTTGATTACCGGCCTGGACGCCGCCGGCCTGGGCGCCGAAGGATCCCTGGGAAGGACTCATAGGAAACTGGGCCGGGGCAGCGCCACCGCCAGCAGAGCTGCCCATCTTGTCAGCGGAGACCCAGCCAGAGCTGCTCATCTCGGCTTCAATTCTCTTGCGACGCATTTCCTCGACAATGTCGGATATTCTGACCCAGAGAAGACCGATGGGCATGGGGTGCTCGCCGGGCTTGTCGTAGACAATGATTTCCATCTCGTTGGCCTTGTCGACATCGATAGTGTGAAACTCGGACTCCCAACGGTCGTTTCTGGACACTTTAGTGCGGGCCGTCACGGTGTCCTCGACCTTGACAGCGACAAACGTTTCCGGACCGCGTGAGAAGCGGGTTGTCGCAGCATGATCAACGTCGTTTACGGCAACGACGCGGATAGCGAGCGAACCGCTGAGAGGCTTGCGAAGATTGGGAGTATTAATCGAGTCATCTGAGGACGGTTAGCTGGGGGCGAAAAGAGATTTGGGCGCTGATCGGCGTACGTACCATCGGCTGTATCCGCATTGTCCATGTCAATATGCAGTTCCTCGTATCTCTTCAATGCCTGCTTCAAGAGAAGGATTTTCTGCTTGCTTTCGGTTTTTCTGGCTGCAGCGTCGGCTTTGCTCTTGCGATCGCCTTCCATCCCGTAGAGCTGAACCATTTTTTCGACACCTTTGAGGTACTGCTCCTCGACGTTGAGCTTGAACTGGAGCTGGGACAGCATGAGCTGAATGCGGGGGCCCAAGTACGGTGTATCATATTTGATGAGATCTGCAGAGTCGCGGTTAGTTGGCTGTCTAGGTGGCAAGATATTGTTGCGGAGAGCCGGCAACGACGGGGAAGCTCATACCAAGCTTGGTAAAGTTGGGGCGGCCCTTGGGCATGGAGGATCCAGGAGGCTGAGGCGTGAAGGGATGGTGGGAAGGCATCCTGTCGCCATGTTGGCCAATCTGGCTGTACTGAATCGAAGAGTCCTTGGGAGGTGGGGGAGGAGGGCCGTCGGCATCGTCGTGGACGTTCATGTTGCCGACACCCTGGTTGACGCGGCGCATCTGGAGCTCGTTGAGACGCTCCTCGAAGAACTGAATGTTTCGGCGGCCGTCGCGGATCTGGGAGTCGAGTCTGGAGCGGACAGCATCGTTGTCTGTCTGGGATCGCATGTTGTTGGCAGCGGTCATGAGGACACGCTCCTTTTCGATCTTGCGCTTGATATCGAGGATGGCCTGATCTTCGTTCATGGCGGCTGTGGGAGCGCGATGCGTTCGCGCAAGACGTGGAGATGGATCAAAGCAAAAGGCTGGCGGGGTTGAAGCTGCGAGAAGCTATGGCAGTTGGAGAGTTGGCTTTTTTCTTCTTCTCTCGTCGGGGAGCTGGTGGCGTAATGACAACAACAATAACAGGTCGGTCGAGTTGCCGTAGCTATGCAAGAAAAAAGAGAAAACAAAGAGGGGCGAGCCAATGCCGTGGACAGGAAGAGAAGACTCGGACGGGCGGGAGGTCGCCAGTTTTATCAACGAGCTCTCAGTCTCTGGGACTATCTGTCTCGCCTGGCTCGGTCTGGCAGCAACACGAGGTCGGTGGATGCAGACTGAAGGAGGAGGACGGTTGGGCAAGCGGGTGTGTGGTGGTGGTGGTGGTGGGAAGTGGGAAAGATGTCGTCAGTGACGGGGAGGGGAATAGCGCCAGAGGGCTTTTGCCTGAGCGCAGGCGCAGGACAGCCACGACAAGGTGGCCAGGCAGCTGGGCGGGCATCTTTGGCTGGCTGGCTGGCTGGCTGGCTGGCTGGCTGCTGGGTCGATTTGGTGGTGCTGGCTTGTGGCGGGGTTTGGATTTTTTGTGTTTTGCCGTGGGCCCACCAGCGGCGCGGAGAGGCGAGGGGAGGCGAGGGGGGCTACAGCGGGTGGACAGCGCTTTGAGAACGGGGTTGCAGGGCTCACAGCGGGCTCACAGTGGACGTGACCGCTGTAGATGTGCGCTGGGGCGCGCTCAAGTCCACCACCGGGTTCGGTTTTAGTGGGCAGGCGCGCCAATCGAAGCTTGTCAACCACCTACCTAGGTGCCTAGGTAGGTATTAGCTTTCCACATTTAGACTCTTGTTTTCTTTCTTGTTCCTACGACCAAGGCACTTGGGAGCTATCGCGAGCTAGGCAGAAGCTAGTTGGCTGAGTGATATCCCGCCGAGGTAGGCTGTTGGAGACGCTCACGTTACGGCGACCAACTTACGTTGAAGCTGCTGCGCTGGTGACACCACGTGCTTGACATCAACGCACCTTTACCAGGAAACCTAGTAAAAACATGATGCACCGTCCATTTGCACACTTTACATCGCAGTGCTTGCCCTCTGCTCACATTTTAGCGAGCTGACACTTGTATCTAGCCCTCTGGCACTTGGCAGCGCCACTGTCTGCATCGGGGCAGCGCTCGCAACATGTGCTACACTTGGACTACTTGCACTACCTAGTACACCACACTATACTGCACTACACCACTGCGCAGCCGCTACGCCAAAACCAAACAACCCCACCATCATGGCGTCACTCAGCACCCAGAGAGTTCAAGGCAAATCAGCACCATCTGCACCATCTGCTGAGATGTGCCATGCCCCGATAGCCTTTTTTTTTCTCCCTTGTTATTGTTCCCATGTCGTACAAGCTTCACACCCCTGCATTCTTCTTATCCCCGGCCCTGCGGAAATCCTTACCGAACAATGCCCCCTGCGTGAAACTTGTGCCGAAAATGGGAATCGCCCCTCACATCACCGTATTTTTCTCTCGTTCCCCTGTGAAGAGGCCCTGAGGAACACCACAATCTAGTTTACCGATAATAGCTCGCTTGCTTTGCATGTTCATAGATCCGAAATGTCAGCAAACATTCCTGCATCTACTGCAGTGATTTGACCGCCGCGCATTGTCTGCCCAATGCAGCATTCCGTAGCAGCCATCCATTAACCAAACGACGCACATGCAATTGATGCCTCACTGTCTCAACAAAATTGTCAAGTCTCTCTTTTTCTCTTCGTGGAGGCCTCTGATCAACTGCGCGCGTGACAATCTCGACGAAACAACGAAGCCCAACATCCAAGATTCGCTGGGCGGCCTCTTCACCATCGCCGGGAGGCTCTGTCGATTGTGACGTATCTCGGCACAAGGGCCGAGATTGGCTGAGCAAATAAGGGACGCAACTAGCCGAGAACTGGATTCTTTTCTCAAAATGGAAAAGTGAGAAATAGAATCGCATCTCTTCCCTTGTCTTGAGCCGAATACAACGTAGCGTTTGTGCCCGGAGGACTCCCGCTGCGCCACACATCACACTCCCAAAATGACGAAACAATCCCACTCTCTGCCGCTGCTTAGCATTTACAGCCTCAACCTCTCTGGATATGGAATCAATTCTCAAATTCGCTCATATTATAGATGGTCTACAACAATGCTCTAATCTTACAGCCCAATGTAGCAAAAGGGATTCATGTACAGGTAGGTAGTTTAATATCCGCGGCATCTCTAGCGCGTCGCCAGCAGGGCTATGCTTCCAACCACAGCTGCACCAGCCAGAGCGCCTTGAAGCACCAGCGTGGACGCATCTTTCATGCGCAGATCAATCTGTCTCTCGCTGCAGAGATCCACAGCCGCCAACTTCCACTTTGCAGGGTCCTGCAGGAACTCGCCCCATGTCGTGTCCGCGACGGGCGATGCTGGCAACGTCTCCGCCAGGGGTGTCGTATTCTGGCTGGTGTTATTGCTGTTGTTGTTCTCCGTGCCGGCCTGCAGCAGCGCCGTGTCCATCTTGCGCTCGAGATCGGCCTTGAGCGCCTCCATCTCGGTCCTGACGCCCTCGAGCACGTCCCTCTCGTGCTCGACGACGCCGCGGACCAGCCGGCGCCGGCGCCACGGCTCGGCAAAGAACTGCAAGAGCACAAACAGCACAAAGTTCATGCCCATCAGGCCCCAGGTGCCCCAGGTGCTCGCCCGACGGATGCGGTCGCTCCAGATCTGCTCCTCGTGGTAGCGCTTCAGGATGCCCGCGTTGAGCCGCTGGTTCAGGCTCTGCTCCTCGGCCTCGGCCTCGGTCAGCGACTCCTGCGCGGCCGCCACCTCGCCCTCGAGGACGTGGTCGGTGCGGTACAGCTCCGTGAAGCGCTCCAGGTCCGTCGGCGACCACGTGTCCTTGCGCGCGAGCAGCGTCGTCACCTCGCGCTGCGTCGCCGCGCGCTTCGTGTTGGACGTCTTGTACGCCGCCCGCGCCGTCCGCACCCGCTCCTGCGCCGCGTCGAGCGACCGCTCCATGGCGTCGTTGTCGGCCTTGATGACCTCGATGGCCGAGTAGCCCGTCACGTCGTTGAGCGTCTGCGAGGCCGTCAGGGCGCGCGCCTGCAGCCGGTCCATGGCCTCGCTGAACTTGAGGTTGAGCGCGCTGCGGCGGCTCTCCGCCGCCGAGGGGAGGCTGGCGGCGGCTTCGCGAGCCGCATCGGTGTCGCTCTCGGGAGGGGGCGGCGGCCGCGGAGGTGTCGAGTATAGTCGGCGCGCAGCAGTCGAGCTGCCAATGCTGAGTAGGTGTTGTCGCACCGCCGTCCGGGGCGCGATCGTCCGAGTCGCCGCGGCCGTGAGGCTTCTTTGCAAAGTCACACGAGCGACGGCTCCAGCAAAGGGCTGCATCTCGTAGCAGCAATTGGCCTGGGAGCTCGGGTTGCGACGCTTATACGTAGCGGGTAGAACCTCCCCTTGAACAGCGTCGCAGAAAATAAATACTTGGTTTCTTTGCTGCCAAATTCCGTACCTGGCCCGAATCGCCGTTTAGATCAGACCGAGCTAGACAACCTAGGTCGCTGACCGCTTTGGCGGGCCGTACAGTGCGAAGACTGGCTTTGTTGAGCCCAGGCACCACACAAGGTGTGGCAGAATTTTGGTGTGCCTGGCGGCGGGCACCTTTGGAGGGGCAGCCAAGAACCTTCGCGCTGGAAATGACGTCGTCCCGAGTTCAACCGCCAGCAAAAATTGAACGACATTCTAAAATATTTAGTTTGAGCTTTTTTTCGGCGGATGCGGTCACCAAACGTAGGCCACTCATGGGTGACGTCCGCACACCGTTTTGTGGACTGGCCCTCTATCAATTGTGGAACTATGTTGTGTATCGACTCAGTTTTTGACCGATGAGGTCAAAGTGTTGACCATGAATTCTCTTGCGCCAATTCTCCTTTCTACATATCATACTCTGTTCACTGCGTAAACTTAATTTTGGTTCTCTCGTACGGCTGCGCGACCTCAATCCCATCGACCACATCAAGACGTCGCCCGATCCTCCTCCTACCGCCCTTCTCAACCAGCTTCATAGACGACCCGACATCATGGGCTCTGCTCACGTCGATACCCCGGCCTTGGCCACCAACCCCAACTACATCTTCTTCACCGATTTCGACGGTACAATTACCACGGCCGACTCCAATGACTGGATGATTGATAACCTCGGCTTCGGTGCGAAGCGGCGCGAGGCCGACAACGGCGAGGTTCTCGCTGGTCGCGCCCACTTCCGCGACGTCTTCTACCGCATGCTCGAGAGCATCGAGACCCCGTTCGACGAGTGCATGCAGCACCTCCTCGAAAACATCAAGCTCGACCCCGGCTTCAAGGAGTTCTACAACTGGTCAAAGGAGAACAACGTTCCCATTGTCATCCTCAGCGGTGGCATGGAGCCAATCATCCGCGCCCTCCTCGACAAGATGCTCGGCCCCGGCTGGGACATGCAGATTGTCAGCAACAACGTCGCGCCCTCGGCCGAGGGTCGCAGCATCAACGAAAAGGGTGGCTGGAGCATCACCTTTCACGATGACAGCATCCACGGCCACGACAAGTCGCTCGAGATCCGGAAGTACTCGCAGTTGCAACAGCGCCCGACCATGTTCTACGCTGGCGATGGCGTCTCTGACCTGTCCGCTGCCAGAGAGACGGATCTTCTATTTGCCAAGGAAGGCAAGGGTAAGTCGCATGCTAGACCACCACGAAGCTCACAATCATTGCTAACGCTCAATCAGATCTCGTTGTCTGGTGCGAAAATGCCAAGATTCCCTTTGTTACGTTCCGTGACTGGAGCAGCATCAGTCAGACGGTCAAGGACATTGTCGCACGCAAGATCACGGTAGAGGAAGCAGCTCGTGGGCGTATTTGAGAGACCAACATGGTCAGCAGCGGCAAATAAATGAAAACAAAACAGAATGAGAAACGGAAAATAGAATCACATAGATATTTCGACATAGATTCGACATAGACACGCCCCTGTACGGCGTTCGGGAAAGGTATGGAATAGTCATTGGGAGACTTTCCAAAATTCAATCAATACCCTATATCGCACACAGAAAAAGCCGTTGTGGACGTCTTGCTTGCAAGCTATCAACTCGTTCATAATGCATTGTCAAATCCGCATTTTGAGGTTGCAGATTTCTGATACGAAAAACAGTCGTATTATGAAGTGCCGAGATTCCTACACGATCCTTCAGGAAGCCGCGATATTTTTTCTGGTATTGATATAATTTGGTAGCGGCTGATCTTACCCGATTGCATTTGCGCAGCGCGCGCCATCTCACTAACACGATCGGCTTCCTGCCAATCCTCCAAAATCCCAATGCGACAAGGCTCTACTACAACACACACCGATATATCACGTTCTAAAGGTGACTAAACCTTACGAGCCTCATCAGGATCTCTTCCATCAGGCTGCGGCCCGATTCCGAAGCGGGCTAGATGCACCGCTGGCAAAAAGAGCGTAAACGAATACCTGCTGGTCTTGCTAGCATTTCTTGTCATGTTGCGCAACGTAACAATGCAAGGGCGACCGGTTCAAATTATTGTGTTGCTCGCGTTGGAAAACGGACATAATGCGCCGGCCATTACAAAACTCTGAGCAGCATACTTATTTATCCGTCCACTAGGGAGAGCGTTAACCCATCGTGTTCAACCGCGAGACACCCGATCTGCATCCAGCTTCAGACTGTATACGAGCCATGGTCCTCGTGACGCCATGTTCCATTGAGCAATCACACTGTCAGCCCGGAAATGAGGAAACCATGACCGCAAGGAAGCCGGGTACAATTTGGCTTGGCACCATCATAAATTGAAAAAAAAAAAATCCAAAAAAAAAAATTCACCGCGACCCTGCTGGGAAAGCTGGACTCTTCTTGCGGGGTCACTGCCAAAAATAGTCCGCGGCCCCAGCTTTAGATCCTTGCCGAGCCCGTGTTCATTGAAATTTCGCTCAGTCAGACTTTTTCCCTCTTGTAGCCCGCTGGCACGCACCCAGTCCCAATGTTCCTTCGAACTAGAGCTTTCTTTGGACGGCCCCCACCAATCCAGCTATGCCAGCAGAAACAGATCAGAAAACTAAAGGCCACATGTTGAAAAAAAAGGATGGGCAAATGGAGGAGAGAAGGCTGGCTACACACTAAAAAGGCGGCCTATTTCGACCGATGCGACCGCAACCCGAGCAGGCTGAACCAGGCTCAGGCGGGCTCGCTCTGCGCTACCATGCTGCACGTAGCTATTAGTTAATAGTTGCACGTCTTCTTCTTACTCTCCGGCTTCTTGGCGGTGGCTGGCCCAGCGCCGAGACGACGATCATTGCCGTGAACCCTGGAAGGCTGCGAATGATGTCATGCGGGTTGGGGCAGTAATAAGCGGGAGAGATCGGTGAGGCTGGGGCTGGGTGTGCCGGCCATTTTGTTATTGGTCGGAGCTATCCTCTTTAAGCCTTTGACGCAGAATACGAAGGCAGCACAGGCTATGAAGTCAGCGCAAGGCTCCTCCGGGCTCGTATACTGGCTAGCCCGGCGGGGGCCGTAGACGAGCCATCCACGATCCCACGGCAGCGAACCCTCCCTGAAGTCTAATGCCTGACGTTGCAACTGCATAGGTAGCCCTATTGAGCATGTCGTAGCTGCGTGTTACCCAAGTGCAACACCGGCGATGAGCCGAACTGGATAGCTGTTAGAAAAAGTATAAAGGCCACGGCGATCCTCGCCATGATGGAAAAAAAAATATCATCCTCAGCATTCATCACTTCAATACCACAATCACACACCTCTCTCACTCAATACCAACAACCCCAAACCACCCAATTCAAAATGAAGGCCTCCATCCTCTCCATCGCTGCCGCCGTCGGCCTTGCCTCTGCCCAGTTCGCCTACGTCGAGAACCACTGCGACCACACTGTCTACGTCGAGTCTTTCCCTTACGACGACCACGCTCCCGGTGTTCTCTACACCGTCAAGCCCGGCGAGGTTTTCCGTGAGGCTTTCCGCTACTACGGCACTGTAAGTTCATGCAGCTCAATACTTTCGCACGACTGCACACTAACACAGCTTCTAGTCCGTCAAGATCTCCAAGACCCGCAACTTTGACGATGTCCTCCAGTACGGCTACTCCTTCTCCCAGAACCCCAACACCGCCTACTGTAAGTCAACAACCGCACCAATTCTCAGAGAATCGCGCGCTAACGATGCTTTTAGACGAGTTCAGCAACCAGAACGGCAACCCCTGGGCCGACAAGCACAACACCCTGAGCGCCGGCCCCGGCTGCCCCTCGTTCGACTGCAAGGCCAACGACAAGAACTGCTACAGCCAGGGCGGCCAGAAGGTCCTCCACTGCCCCGAGCCTCTCAACCTCACCGCCAAGATCTGCGTCTAAGTGGCCACGACATAACTAATGACAACCATAGTAATAATTTAAAGAGTTATGATAGAGCATATATATGTATATATATAATTCAAACCACTTTTGAAAAAAAAAAAAGAATTGCGTTCCATTATTCGCTTCGTCTCTTCTCCTCGGGGATGCCAAACCAGCACAGCAGCATGCCAGCGAACAAGAAAATGACAATTGGGTGCAAAACCCACGTGTCGACAGCCTGCGCCACCAGACCGACAATGAATGGCCAAACGGCGCCACCCATGCTGCCAAAAGCACTAATTGTTCCCATACCGCTCAGAGTCTGCTTCGGAGGCAAGCCGCGCAAGAAGACGGACATGGCAATCGGGTATACCGGACCGAGCAGGACACCGACAATGGACACGGCCACAGCGTTACCAATGACGTTGGGGACAAGCCAGACCAGGAGCTCAAAGATGACGGCGCCGACCACGAGACCGTAGACAAACTTCTTCTCGCCAATGCGCTGCGCGGGTGCCACCAGCAGAAAGCGACCCAGCGTGATGCCGCCCCAGAAGCCTGCGCTCACGTAACCGACGGATCCAGGCGTGCCGTCGCGCGCCTCAATCAGGAACGAGATGACCCAGCCCGAGATGGACACCTCGGCGCCCTGGTAGCAAAAGATGAATGTCGAACCCAGCAGCACGAGCCTGGTCTGGAGGGAGCCAAACATGCTCCAGATGGCGTCCCCGCGGCTGTTGCTGCTGCTGCTACCGCCGACCGCCGCCGCCGCCGCCGCCGTCTGCTCGTCGGACCCGTGCAGCTGGCTCAGCTCGCGGTCGTAGCCGCGAAACGTCCACATGGCGGCGCCGATGCTGAGCGCAAAGATGCCCGTGGTGAAGATGTAGTAGCGCGTCCAGGGCGCGCCGGCGGCGGCGACAATGGACGTGGCGACGAGCGGGCCCGAGATGCCGCCGATGCCGTAGCAGCCGTGCATGCAGCCGAGGACAAAGGTGCCGCCGGCGAGGCTGCCGCAAAAGGTGTTGGCGATGGCGACGTTGACGGCGATGCCGAAGCCGACGAGGAAGAAGGCGACGACGACGAGCGGGAACGGCGCCCCGGCAATCATGGGCACGTAGCTGACCGTCATGAGCGTCTGCGCCAGGCCCAGCGTGCGCGAGTGCCCGAGCGACTGGCGCAGGCTGTCGAGGAAGAAGGCGGCGACGATGAAGCCGAGGGCCTGGCCGACAAAGATGAGCGACACCTGGGCGTAGCCAATGTTGTAGTATCTGGAACGCAAACACGGTTTTAGCATCTTGGTTTTTTTCGGAGCCTGGGGCGACATATATGTGCTCCTACTTTTCCATGTACGGGATGAGAGCACCGGCTGCGCTGTCGCTCATGCCCTCAGCCAGAGCGGTGGCGCAGGTGAGCATGAGCCGATACCGATTCATATGCGGCTCCCAGATTGTCGGCAGGACGGTAGCCGCGTCCGCTGGCGCATCTGGTGTGCCCGGTCGGCTCATCTCCAGATCGCCATTGCGCGCCTCTGCCGCGGATGGTAAATCGGCATTGCTGTTAGCCGCAGCAGCTGGCAGAGGCTGAAGTTCAATATCCTGGATTGGACCACTCGGAGCGGACTGGGCCTTGTTGAGCGGCGGTGACGGTGCTGTGAGCGGTGCGGTGGTCTCGGACGAGAGGCGCCGGCCTGGCTCGGCCGAGTGCACGGTTACGAGGCTCTGAAGAATCGCAGAGCTCATGATGAAACGAAATGGCTTGCCGTGAGGTGTAAGTCGGCTTCGGGCTTAATAGATTTACATGAGTTGTGTGGTGTCTTGGATGGTCACCAATAAAGGTCTCGACCAGCAGCGTTCAGAAAAGGGATAAGGAAATAAATGAAGGATTGAGAAAGGACGGTTAGCCAAGGAAGGATGAGGGGGAATTAATTTATATTAAATGTGCATTTATAAGCATGGCGGAAAGTTTGGCGTCTGCAGCCTGAAATCTGACGGTCGGCTGAGGAGAAAAGTTGGAGACAGGGCTGACGATGTCGGCGTCGGGCTTTGAGCCGCGTCAGGTTGCGACAGAATATTCTTATCCATAAGATTCGTAGACTTGATCGGGAAAATTATCCAGAAAATCCTTTAGCCGGATTTGAAAACCCGAAAACAATGGGATTTTGTTCCGTCCACAGACCCTGGAAAACCAAGCTTGGTCAGTCTCGCCGTGATGCGCCGGATTCGGGGCCGGGATATCGGTCCACAAAGCCGTCACGCCCGCAAAAGGAAGGGATTCTCAGTATGACTAACAAGCCTCACGAATCAGAAAAAAGGGAACAAAAGGACCTGGGCACTTTTTTCACGGGCGCCCAAAAGTTTTGGCCGTGCGGAATGGCAGCATTGGACATGGTGGCAGCGGCGTATAATCCTATTGGGTGCAACTTGCGGAAGTGCCCATTTGGGCAATGCGGGCGGAGCAAACATGGGGAGGTGCCTTGGGCTTGGCAGCGGAAGCCGTGGATTGGCGATCGCAAAAGCGGGTTTATATATATAACTAGAACAAGAGGAGCGGTCTTTTTTTACTCTATTCGGACGAGCTACAAGAGGCATGCGGTCTAGTTTCTTTGTTAACTCTCCGAGTAGTTCTGGAAATTTGGTTCCCAGAGAGGAAACAAAGCTGTCATTGGACAGTCTCGCCTGCCAGTTGCTTACACAGCTCGACGCTCGACAGGGTAGAAGAGGGGCGGAGGTTGTAACGTTTTTTTTTGAAAATATATTCAGTCATAATCGAAGCAATAGCTGACGCTTAGCATACGCTAACCCTGCCTTAATCTGCTATGTTCCAATCCCGCACCTACTCTAATGACCACAGGGAGACGCAGGGCAATCGTCCCTTGGAACGCACTGGCCCGTGTCCTTTTGTTTTATGTTGGCATTCTAGATTGTAAATTTTTGATTTCAACTTGACTTACTCCATTGCGGAAGTATCCGTCGACACAGAAACAGCCATGTTCGTAGGACGGCGGGCAGGGAGGCGGGCAGCTCACGTTCAGGCAGCTCTCGGTGCAACGGATACCTCTTGTCCAATATTCATTGGTCTATATCGAAACAGGTTAAATTTGACTTAAAAATGGATGCTTTAAACCCTAAGATGAACCAAGTGTCTTACCGGACACTCTGGGGTGGTAGCGGCGACGGTGACCGCCAGCGCAGTCATGATGAAATGTTGCAGCTGCATTTTGCTTGTTTGGTATTACAATGATTGGGAAAAATAGAAATCTGTGTTTGGTCGAAATCAACGCTCATGGCAAACAAAAGAGCAGGCCACGCATATTTATACTTTTGTCTCAGCTGCGCACTGTCGTTCGTATCCACAGCAAGACTTGGGCAACACACTTCGTGTTGCCCCGAGCCTGCTTCGTTCATATCCGCATCATAATTGGCTATTATTATGCACTCGCAAAGTTGAGAATACTTAATCTTCCATTACAAAACGTCATTCGCTGGCTGCGGAACCCTTTGCTGCTTCCGGAGTGGGAGCCAACTAAATTTGGGGCTTTCAGCTCGTATTCTTGCAGCATCATGACGCTGGCCACATCTCGGAACATCGGCAACTTCCAGTTCCAGCAGCTAGCTCGCAGGGCTGACAGCTGACATTGGCAAGACTCTAGAAAATGCAGAGGCATGAGTTTACAATGTCTCCGGCCAGGCTTTTGGCTATCGAATATCTCCGAAATGATTGACTGGCGTCTAGTTCCTGCTGGCAGGGATGGAGTAATTCAACCAAGTGCAAGGAAAAGCCCACATAACCGGCGCTGTAATAGTCAAATAATTCACTTGCAGAAAATCTTCAGAGATGCGGCGCTGCGGAAGGCATATACTTGATGGACGCTATGATGGCAATATGAGGCTTGCATGCACTATCGGAGCTTGACCGAGGCGCCACAGAAACCCACGAATGGCCATTTGAAGCGAAAGACCTACGATAAGCTTCAAAACTGTAAATAAAAACGCGGATTTCAATTTCCTAAAGTAACTGGCCTAATGATTGCAGCCCTACATGACTGTACACTGATCAAAAGGATCATTGCCTCCTCTTTCAGCGAAATGCTTCTTGGGATCACCCAAATCCAGACTGTCCCAAAAGCAATGTTGGAGAAACGATGCAGGCGGACTCTCAAACTCGCGCGCAATGATGCGGAGGCATTCCTCATCTGTACCCTCCAGCGCCAGATATGTAAAACCGGTACGCTTCTTGTTCGCCCAGGTGGTGCCCTCCCTATACGCTCGCTCATACAGCGGGTTCTTTACCTCCTCCAAGGCCATTTCGATCTGGATAAAAAGGGTCATCATGCGGATAATGACCCAAACGTAGTTGACGGCTGACAATGGCGATGTGCCGCGGATATCGCAGCAAATGTCCAGCTTGACGAGCTCGAGAAGCTCCACGACGGTGGTCTCGAGCCCGAGCTTGCGACCGCCCGCCTTTGCGAGCGTGTTCTGTGTATAGCCGGCGGGGATGATGGACTTTTCGCTCTTGGCGTGCTTGCCGCGGAGCTCCTTTCGCCGACGGGGTACCTCCAGTACGGATTCGACGATTTGTTCTTCGCTGAAGTGGTCGCGTGCTTTCTTGACCAAGTACGTGTCTTCCATGCGTCGCTTGCCTGTCACTGGATCGGTAATCGGCTTGTTCTGGCTGATGCGGTGGAGTGCCAGCGTCGACGGCACCGTGACCTCAGAGTCGGGAATGCGATCGGGATTCCATCCTGCCGCGTTTAACTGCAGCAAAAATGAGTTTCTCTTGAAAAATACATTTTTGCGCAGCGTCCAGAAATCCTCGTTTGCTTTCGTCTTGGGGTGTCCTATTCTCCATTCCTGAATTCTCGTCTTGAGCGCTTGCGCAAACTTCTTGGTAGGCGCCTTGCCCTCACTGAAAAGTGCCTCGGGAAACAGCTCCTGCAGCGTCGCGAAGAGGCTGACAGACTTTTTCAGGTAGCCTTTCTGCACCAACATGTTGTGGAGGTGCAGAAGACATATCGGCTCAGGAATTTTGTCAAACACAATGAGGGAGCGGTGATAAGACTCTCTGAGTGCCTCTTCCAGTCCAACGCCGCATAGGTACGGGCAATAATCCCACATGCCATCTACGTTGGAGCCAAATCGTGTCGGTGGTATAATGCCACCAACCCTGTAGCATACTGAGCGGCCAAGGGCAATGATGAAATCGTTTTGAACAGATTTCAGCAGCTCATAATTTGCTTCATTGCGCGTCGGGTCATTGTTCTTCATGCCATCTTTCATCATGATAGTCTTCAGAAGATCAACGGGCTGCAAGAAGCCCTGGCCGATTCGTTTCTGCTCTCTGTCCAAAAATAGCTTGATGTCGCGCTGTGGATCGAAATTCTGTGGACGATCTCGGAAACCGTGGCCAAAAAGGCCCGTTGCAATCCAGCCGCGTGACATGGCCATTGAATCAACGATGCACTGGAGCTCGAAAACATGATGAGGCTGAATCCGAGACTTGAATTCTGTACCAGGCTTCTGCATAGCCAGACTGGTGACAAAGCCGGCAAAATCATTCATCCCATACACGCGGCGGTAAATGTCCCATGGTCCATCCGCAGACCAGTCCACTTCCTCCAGTGGGTAGCGATTGCCTTCTTGTTTGTTTCGTTGCACCACAATGGATGAAAACACGTTGACGAGATCATAGAGCCAGTTAATGGTGAATGAGCGACGCCACTTCACTCGCTGCTCCTCAGACGCGGCTTCAATGTCGAAATCAGGGTCCCAGTCATTAATCTCTTGAAGCATCGCTTTGGTCGGCTTGCCACTCCGCGTCTTTTGGAAATCTTTGGCAAAATCGACGAGCGCATTAAAAGTGTGAATGAGAAACTGCTCTCTAATGTTGATATGCTGTCGCCTGATCGGCGTTGTATTGGCAAAGTGCTGCTCCATGTTGGCTGCTGTGAGCTCGTAGTCTGTCGGCAAGGCGTGCATGACAACTGTAAACAATCCCTCCACCTTGGTAATATCGCCACGTGTAATGTGATCCAGCACCTTTTCATAGGAATCGTGACCTGGAAAATCGAGGAACATGGCTGCAGCTGTTCGCTGAACGAAATTGACCGCTAAATGAGACATGGCACCCGCGATGGCGGTATTCATACCGTGATATGCCACATCGCGCCATTGAGCTTGTACATAGCAACGTAAGGTGGCCATTTCCTGAAACAGCGCGTAAATAGCAATGAGATAATCGGTCATGTTGCCATCTGCATCCTGTGTAAAGCGGTAAAGGTCGACTGGAATCTCATCCATGCTCGTGGCTTTGGGCGGTTGCTGAAGGCGGGCGGTCTTCTTCTTCTTGCCGCCCTTGGCTTTACCCTTCTTGCCTTTGCCAGCAGGGCGCCTCTGCTGGCGTCGTCTAGGAGCCTGCCCCTGCTCTTGCTCGGCTTCGCTGTCGCTCTCCGCATCATCCTCGGAATCGTCCAGCCCCAAAGCGGCAAATTTGTTGGAAAATATCGCTTCTTCTAGTTCTTCCTCTTCGTCGTAGTAGCCTTCGTCTTCATCTTCTTCTGCTGTCGCCTGGCGCTGCTTCTCCTCCTGCAGAGCTTTGGCGTCCCGCTCCTGAATGTACTCTGCGCCACCGAGCGCGTCAAACGCCTCCACGAGAGCGTCAATGAAGTGCTTGTGAGAGGCATTGCTTCTCTCAATGTCAGGATCTGTAGAGCTAATTTGCTGAAATGTCTCATATGTATCCGTTCGAGCCTGAATGACAGAGTCAAACAGGGCTAGAATGGACCTGGGCACAGGCTTGATGTGAGATGCAATGAGTTTTGATAGCGCCACGAGAGAGGCGACAGTCACCTCACCAGTGGTATTGGCGAACTTGGGAGCACCGGCTGGCAGATTTTTGGACGTCCTAATAATGGTATTGGATACTCTAATCACCCAGAAAATCAGGCGACTTGTGTCCCTCTTGTAGGCGAGGTATGGGTTTAGCGAATCCATGGGCACAAAGCGTGTTGTTGTTACTGTAACTGAGACCAGATCACGACTCTGCCAAACGCAGTCGACTTCTGAGGGGCGTCATGCAAGGAGAGAAATTCGAGCACAAACCAAGCAATAGACAAGCCAGTGTGCTTCAGCTAGCCCTCGTTGGGCCGGCCACGAATAGAGACGGCGTGGCCAGCCTGGTTGCAAAGCGGGGAGATCGCTGGGCGGGGCGGCGCAACTCGAACACGTTCCCTGGCGAGCTGCAGCCGCAGCCGGCCTCGCTCTTCACAAGCCAACCCGGGACCAACGCACCAATGACACCTCAACATGGTCCCAATGCTACTGTGATAATGCACTTTGGTTACAGGGTTCATCGAGAAGCAATATGATTCGTCTCGTCTTGCGTAGCTTTGGTACTTGACCCGAAAGACGCCGAGAAGTCCCATCAGGCTAACGAGCGTTGGGCGAATGGGACGAATTACTCCGCTCTCAGCATCTCCTTTGTTTAAATAGCAGTAGTGAGCTGATTTGCGTTAAATTTTCTCGATTAAATGCCTGAAAACACGACTTGTCAGGATCAGAATACCACTCCAGTTACGACGACCCGCTGGGCGGTATTCATGCGACTCGGCATCACTTCTCAACAAACATCCAGCGACAATCCAAGGCTTCGGCTCCGAGAAACCCGGGCTGCCAGCTGGGTCTTGTAATTGGGGTGGTCCACAGCTGAGCCCCAGCCGATTCCACCATACATGGTGTCATTACCAGTAAGCAGCCAGGAATAGCATCAGTCAATTGAATGCACACATGATTATGCGACATGATTGCTCGGCTCAATTTCTAGCCCATAACAATTGTCGCGTGAAACGAAGAAACAATAGAAATTTGGTATATATTCCGCCGGCCAGCTGACAGAGCTATCTGTACTCGAAACTGGCTCGAAAATGCTCAGTACTTTTTTTTTACCACAACAAAGAGTCCGTGATCATTCTTCATGCCTATGGATCAGGGCGAACTGTTGAATCCCGATGAGGAGTGTCTTGTGGAGCGTCTCATGGAGCGTACTGGGCTTACATGTAAGGCTGGCGACTACGGCGTGAACAGTAGGTTGGGTTAAAATGTCTTCAACCACGGGCCAATTTTACTTCCGCTGGAGGCGCATCCGGTTCATGAGGAGACCTTCAATTACTGCGGTCTCCAACATCCTTTGGTGGGGAAAAGCTCCTCCCAGGATTGCTGGAGCCATCTTGTCTTGTTCTACCACGTACACTTGGCAACTGAAACTTGAGATGAACACAAACACTCCACTCTCTGGTTACGATGTTCCACGACCCTTAACGTTCGGATACCACATGCTGACTGCTCTGTGCTGAATAGCTTGCTTAGCGCTTGTGCCCACGTCATGGTAGCACGAAGAGGCGTGTTATAATCGCGCTTTGTCGCATTCATACATAAAGGGCCCTTCGGCTTTCAATGGAAATGTGTACGCAAAAATACAAGCAAGTCCATCTTTTCGCTACAACTGTATCCTTTTCATCGTGAAGATGCCAAGACAAATGCCCTTCACCCGCGCTCCGCAGCGGGCCGCGCCCTTCCTTTTGCTCCCGAATGAAATCATTTTCCAGATCTACCTACGACTCGATAGTCTCGAATCGGTGTGGGAACTTATGTGTACATCCAGTTACTTGTGGACAGCTTTTCAGCTCAATCCCGTGTATATTATCGACCACGTCTTGAAGAACGACATGCCGGAGTTAATGTTGGGACTCATACAGACAGTTTGGAACTTCCGCTCCGGAAAGCCAGGGCGTATGAGCTTGGGCGAAATAAGAAGTATTGACGAAAATCGTGGTCTCTGGACACTAAACAAGCAAGTAACAGTAGAATTCGCCCGCAACTTCATTGCACTGTCAAGAAAAATCCACGGCGCTGCGCACGTTATCCTCGACGACTGCTTAACCAACCTCAGAAACATCAAAGACAAGCTGCGTCCATTTCCTATGCTGTTCCCGCCAGTTGGTGATCGTCAGATCGTCGACCCCGAAAGATTTCTAGACCCTCCCACGTGGGGTGAAGAAATGAGAATGATCCAAGGTCTGTGGCTTTGTGAATTCCATAATTTATTAATAGAGGCTCTCCAGCAAAATCGGCCATCTTGGGTTTCCGAGGAACTCGGCGAGTTGGAGAATGTCACCGAGCTTTTACTGGAAGACTTCTTCGCCAATGAATGGGGAGGAACGTTCTGGACCATCTATCGCGGACTAACCACTATAAACTTTCCGCAGGAGGAAAGGGCAGCGCCTTATTGTGAGCCGACAATGCTACCGGACACCATCGATCTCACAACGCCTCTGCGCTCAGGTGGTCTAGACTTGGCGCGGCAATGCCGCAGGGAAAAGTTCAAAGTACTCTACGATGTTCCCGAAAGTGTACCGTACGACCGATTGATGAGAGACATGAATCCAGAAACAGATGGATATCAATTCCTTACTCAAGGCGAGACTGCACTAGCCCCAATGGCATCCGACATTCACAGATTGCCGGTCTGTGAGTATGCTCATCTTGGTCTCATGCATTGGTCGTCTGCGCGCATTCGTGGCTTGGGATTCATCTGGAAAAACGACTGTCGAATCCCAAAGATCTGGCGTCCTCATGTGTATGACTACTGGCTCGTTATACTTCCTGCAGGACTCATGAAGAGATGGGAATCAATACAGCGGGGGGAAAAGGTGGAACAGCGAATGTTGGGCAACTGTGAAGAGGAGGACAGCGGCTAACTACAACATGCGCGGATGCACTGGGAGACGTGACGTGTAATAATGAGTGAAATACAGAAACTATAGGAGCAAAATCTATATCATTTCTTCGACGAGATTCCACGGCGCGAGCGGGGTACCCATACTGAACAGACTTCCCGTGAATCACTGACGAGCTGGGTGACAAGTTTTGTCTGCTCGTATATGCATTGGCGGGATTGCCATACATTGTAAGATTCCGTAGTGAAACTCGTGTATGGAGGTACAGTTCAATCCGCAACTCGTATTGGCCGTCTGCCTCTGAGCGCTATGTTGAAAAACTACAGACCAATCAATCACCGCCGCATGGTATGGGAGACCTGACACAAAACCCCCCCAAAGGATTATCTGCAGCACAGATAGCTCCTTGACCGCCATTCAAACTGAATCCGTGATACCAGGCCCCGGTCCGACGAAGCACAACGTCTTCTCACGCGACTCTGATCCGATAAGCCGCGCATCCTGCTAGCTCTAGCAGTTTGAAGGCTTGGAACGAAGGGTATTTAAGAGTAGACCTTTTCCCCGACAAAAAGAATTACATCCATCCAAAAAAGTCCCAACTATCATTACAAGTTTAACTGAAAATGGCTACACCAACCCAAACTCCCGGTTCTGAGTCAGGAATTGGCCCCAACGAAACCTTTCCTGACAATTCAACAACGTCTCGTTATATTTGGCGGCCCGTTCCTGCAGAGATAGAGCTCTCAATCTTCGAAAGGCTCACATCGCTCGAAGAAGTATGGTCGCTGGCCTGCACCTCACAGCGCTTTTGGAGGCTTTTCCACACACACGGCCCTCGGATCATTGAAGCAGTTCTATCCAATGCTCAACCATATATCCGCAGAATCATGCATGTTATATTTAACCTGCGTGCCGGCGATCGGACGCCTTACACTTACGAGGAGTTACAGATCACAGATGATTACGCACCGTTGAGAAGAGATGCGTCCGAGAAAGTGATCCGCGAGTTTGTTTCGCTTGCACGCAAGATCCATGCTCTTGCACACGTGATCCTGGACGACTGCATCGACAGCTTTCGGGGGCTCGCGGACAAGCTCCGTCCTGCTGCCTTTGACAGGGACCATCCCCAGCTGGAGCACTATCTCACGAAAACATGGAATACAGCGGAAGAATTACGTGTTATCATGGGCCTATGGATGTGCGAACTTCACTGGATGATTAACTATAGCGCTAAGCACAACATGCTTCCCTGGACCAAGGCACTGCTTGATGATCTACCGCCCGAATCTAGGTCCGTGTTTGACTTTTTCGGACAGACTTGGTGGGGAGCACTTGTGACCATATGGACAGGTCTCATGGCTATGAAAGCGCCAAGAGACATACGACATCGTTTATATCATAGTGGTGAGTTGCCACAGACCTTCGGTCTTCCAAGAGCGCCGAAGGGCAGCTTCGCGCTCGGCTTACGCTGTGATATACAGCTGCCGGACTATTCGAACGACAATTGTCAGTTCCGAGAAAAATATATGCTCGATGTTCGGATGCGTCAAAACCCGTTGATGATGAACCTTTTCGGCGGTCTCAGAGGAATCGCGCCAGAGGAGGATGAACTGCACTATTTGCCCCATGAACACTATGTCAGGTTTGGACTACTTATCTGGGGCAACGAAAGATTGAAGGCGGTGGGTTTACTTCCTGTAAATTACTTCGACATGGAACGGCCGTTTCAGTGCTTGAGGAGCCTGCTTGCCGATCCGGTGATCGCAGCAATCGCGGGGTCTCAAGAACAGGAGAAGCGTCTGTACTGGATCGAGAAAAGGGAAAATCGAGCACAAGGTATCGCCGATTCCGAACCTGATGATAACAGCGATTTCTACGAATCATATGGGTCCGAGTCGTCTTCTGAGGCTACGGATAGTGAATAGCTCAAAGCCTCATTCGTCGCAGTTCCGGGATAAATACCAGTCGTGCAGCCTTTGGCTAAGTGGGTTAACCAGCATTAAGAATGAACAGACAAAATTTCAATGGATAGCTATGGTGGCAACTTATACTTCTCAAATATTGAACATATACTTGCAGTCTGCTTCTTTGCACGCCATTATGTATTGAATCATTTATTGCTGTCCTCCTTCCCTTGACGAAGGATGTCTATCAGGTATATTTCAACATTGTCCGCAGAACAGGAAATATCCTTGGTCACATAATCTGTAATCCATTTAACAGCGGCATCCCACGGCGAGATTTCCATGCTTGCACATAAAAAGGCCGACTTTACAAAATGTCATCTGTCAATTGCCTATTTGGGTATCCCAAGCAGCTCCACACTAGGAATTGAGAATCTGCCGCCCATCACCACTTTTTTTTTCCAGTTTCTTCGCTCCAGCACCATAACCCAACAAAAGAAAGCCCACTCCAAGAAAAGAAGAAAAGAAAATGGGAGGCAAGCGGCGCAAGCTTCAGATGAAGCAGCAGGCCAATGGCAAGGCCGGCGGCGGCAAACCCATGGCGCGCGCCTTCATTCCCAACCGTCACTCCGACAAGCCGCTCGCCGCGGCCGGACCCTCGAGCGGCGCGTACCACGCGCAGCAGCAGGGCAAGAAGACGAGCAAGAAGGCGCAGGAGCAGCGCGAGCGCCAGATCCAGTACAACAAGGAGCACCCCACGATCCCGTTTGACGCCGACGACCGCATACTGCTGGTGGGCGAGGGCGACCTGAGCTTCGCGGCGTCGCTGATCAGGCACCACCGGTGTCGGCACGTCACCGCGACGGTGCTGGACAAGAACCACGCCGAGCTGGTGGAAAAGTACCCGTCCGTCGACGCAAATATTGCCATTATCAATGGTGTCAAGTTCGAGCCCAAGAAGGAGGAGGTCGAAGAGAAGGCTGGCAAGGACGACAACGACGGCGGCGACGATAGCAAGAACGCAAAGGGCGACGACAAGCAAGACCAAGAGGATGATGCACCACCTCCAAGCAGCGCGTCCGAGACCGCAGCACCCGCACCGACCGACGCCGCCGTAGATGACGACGAAAGCGACAGCGACGCCGACTACGACGCCAGCGGCAACTACCACCCGCGCGCGCCCAAGTCCAACTGTCTGCTGTACAATGTCGACGCGACCAAGCTCCCGCCCGCGCTCAGCCGGAAGCCGCTCTTTGACCGGATCCTGTTCAACTTCCCGCACGTCGGCGGCAAGTCGACCGACGTGAACCGGCAGGTGCGCTACAACCAGGAGCTGCTCGTGTCCTTTTTCCGGCGCGCCGTCGGCGCGCTCGCGCCCGGCGGCAGCATCGTCGTGACGCTCTTCGAGGGCGAGCCGTACACGCTGTGGAACGTGCGCGACCTGGCGCGGCACGTCGGCCTGCAGGTCGACACGAGCTTCCGGTTCCACGCGGGCGCGTACCCGGGGTACCACCACGCGCGCACCGCCGGCGTGATTCGCAGCAAAAAGGGCGGCCCGGAGCCGGGCGGCTGGCGGGGCGAGGACAGGACGTCGAGGAGCTACGTGTTTGTGCGCAAGGGGGACGCGGTGCGACAGCCCAAGAATCAGCAGGTTAAGCGCAAGCGGGAGAGCGACGACGAGGGCGAGGAGAGCGATGATGAGTTTGATGATTGATGTACAGCGGTGTTGTAGCTCATGATTATGTACACGGAGGAAGGTGGGTTTCTTGGGCGTTTCGGTTTTTGATATAGCATACACGGCGTTTTTTTATTTGTTTTAGTTGCTGGTATGATATATACCCTGGTACATGTTGAGCATCTTCTCACAATAGTGCGTTCCAAGCCGGTCGATATCGAAGGGAAAGAGACCGTAATAGTGTCTATTATGTGATATAAGCAGTTAAATGCAGCCAACCCAACGCCTCAGCATGGCGAGTCCTCCACGCAAAAGCAGCGTTTAAACGCCCGTAAAAGTAACAAGTTTTGTATAAATAGAAACAAACTGTCAAGTATTGATAAATATTTCGCCCAGCTGCCCATGCTCTCTCTCTCCCCCAGCCAATTACATACTTCTCCCAATTTTCTTTTTCACCGTCTTACAAGGAATAAAAATGAGTTTGAACCACACTATATAAAAGAAAAGAAGAAGAAGAAACAGTGAAAGAGAAGCCAAAGACCACAAAATCAGTGGCTCAGAACCTCCTGTTTTCGGTTCTGTCCCTGCTCTCCGTTCGTCGTCCGCTGCGCTTCGTCTTCGAGCCGCTGCGCCTCTTCATTCTCGCGCTCCAGCGCCTCCTCCTGCTCCCGCAGCGCCTTTTGCTCCTCTGTCCGCTCTTCGCTCTGCGGCGGCGGTGGCGGCGGCGGCGGCGGGCTCGGTGTGAAGACCGCGCCGCCGATGGTGGTTTCGTCTTCCTTGAGACGCTTCACGTCTGGGCCGTCGGCGGTGGGCGTCGCGTCGGGCAGGTCGGTGTCGTCGTCGCCGTGTTTGCGCTTGCGGCTCGCCGGCGAGTCGTCCACTTCCATGTCGCTCAGCTCTGCATCATCGTCGCCGCCCTTGCCGACAGAGGTGGGCTTGTCGGCAGAGGCGCTCGGCTCGCCCGACTGGCCAGCTTCCTTCATCTGCGCCTCGTACTTGTGCACGGCGCGGTCCAGAAACTCCTTGACGAAGGTTTTGATTTTGCGGGCCTGCTTCTCGTTGAGCTTTGCCGTGGGGTCCGTCACGCGGTTGTTCTTGTAGTCGGAAGCGACCAGCTTCTTGGCGAGATCTTTACCCAGTCGTTTCAAGTCATCTTTGGGCAGTTTATGGCGAAACTTGTCTAGAACATATTTGATATGTGGGAATACCTTGAAGCAAACGTTAGCAACACACGCTTAAAACATGTCCTCCGTTCATATCCTCTTACAGTGTTTTCGTAAATCTTCTCTTGCTTGTCTTGAGGTAGCGCTCGCCACTTGTCTGACCTCGAATCTTTGCTTGGTGCCTCTGACGAGTGGGACTGCGACGACTGCTGCGGTGTCGACTTTGGCGTACCCTCCTTCGTTACCCGCGCGATAATATTCTGAATCATCTGCTGTTCCTGTTGCGCCTTGGACGGCACCTTGGGCGTCTGGTCCGCCGGCAGCGTCGGGCGCTGCCACGTCGTCGTTCCTTGCTTATTATAATAGTACATGTTGCCGCCGGCGTCTTTGGCCGAGAACCAGCCCTGCGGCAGGGGCCCGTTGTTGCCAAAACGCTGCCTTTGCCGCCCGCCGCCGCCGCCGTTTCCGCCCTGGAAGTTGCTATTCCGCTGCGGTATGCTGCTCCGAGGACCTTTGGGGGCATCGATGGGCCGCGACGAGGCAGACTTGCTCTGCGGGTTCTGCGTCGACGCTGCCGATGCTGCTGCTGCCGCTTCGCCCTCTCTCGCCGCGCCCCTGCGGTCTTCGTATATGCTCTGCGTCTGCATGCCCGGTTCGAGCTTGCGCCGGCGGATGCGGTAGGCCAGCTCCAGCTTTTCCCACTCTTCCAGCAGCTTTTTCGACTTGGCCGAAACATCTTCGTGCTCGGATTTGGCAAGCTCTCGCACCGTCGCTTCAATGTTGGAATCTTGAATCTTGTTCCTCGTCAGACGCGGGAAGCCGTCCAGGATGGACAGCACCTGCAGGACAACGTTGTGATCATCGCCAAACGTATGCAGCGTCGTCTTCAAAATTTGATACGCGTGCATACGCATGACGCTCTGAATGACACGCTCATCATCACACTGCTGGATACGATCCAGGAGCTTGACGGCGATCCACTTCTCCTTGCACTGCATGAGCGTGGCCATGACCTTGCGGGAGTCCTCCTCGTCGAGAGGCCGCGCCTGCAGGCTGTTGACGTACTCCTCGTCGTCTTCGTCGGTGCGCTTCTTGCGTGGCTTCTTAGAGACGGTGGTGTCCCAGCCGTCGCCCATGTCGATGCCGAGCGCCTCAATGGTCGTGGGGGGCAGCTTGGTGGCGCGCTCCGTCTGGGTCTTGCCGCCGATGAAGCCGACGCAGTTGGGCTCGGCGCAGTAGCAGGGCTGGGGGTCGGCGCCGTAGCGGTCGACGTTGTAGTTGAAAACGAGCTCCTCGCCGGCGCGGATCGCGCGCAGCGCAAAGATGCCCATGCGCAGCTTGTCACCCACCACCCACTTGTCTACGTAGCAGTTGGGCGAGCACGAGTGGTTGCAGAAGCGGCCCAGGTTGCCCTTGCGCGTGGCGTCGACAAATTCGCTCTTGTTGAGCGACATGAAGTAAAAGTGTTTGATGCCCTCCTCGTCGTACTGGAGCATGCGCCGTCGAAATGTGGCCTCGTTGATGACCTCGCCAATGTACTCGAAAATGAAGTCGTTAGCACCCAGATTCGCGTCGGCGCGGAGGCCGTAACCCTTCTTCTCCGTCTTGATGACCGACACATCGGCGTATTGCTTTCGTTGGAACCGCTGGTTCTGGCATCCGCCGCCGCAGTTGCCCGCCGTCTCGCTGCACTCCATCTTGG
The DNA here is from genome assembly GCA_029218145.1 of Aphanocladium album. Classification (NCBI taxonomy): domain Eukaryota; kingdom Fungi; phylum Ascomycota; class Sordariomycetes; order Hypocreales; genus Aphanocladium; species Aphanocladium album. The sequence goes on from JARDXD010001114.1 coordinate 54,319, forward strand.
TCGCGCGGTTGATGCAGTCCGAGTCTTCGCCGCACGCCATGTTGACGCCATCCTCTGCAGAATTGCCCATAAAATGTCAGCATCCCGATGTCTACAGCTGCCGAACGGCAGGCGGAATCCATTTGCGATTCCTCCTGCCAGCCTGGTTAAAGGGGGGTGGGCCAAAACTTACGCCACTCTTCTCGACAGTCACAGTCGAACGCGTCGTTCTCGGTCGAGCCCAGGTGCTTGGAGCCGTAGAGGCAGTCGGGGATGACCTGAAAGGACTTGCAAGCCTCCGAAGTCATGTTGGCGAAGTCGTCAAACAGGGGCGGCTCTCGGGTCGGCGTGGCCTTTTGGGACGACTTGCGCGACACGCGCGGTCGCGACGAGTTGGGGGTTCCGTTGCCATCGGTTCGCGATCTGCCCCCTTCGGTGGACGGCGAGCGAGAGCCCTCGAGCTTGATACCCTTGTTCGCCTCCGTCATGGCGCCTGCGTTCTGCGCCGCCGCGGCGCCGTTGGTTCCGTCCTCCAGCTTTATTTTCTGCATCCTGACCGTCGCGTTCTCGTCATCCTTCATGACCACATTGACGGGGTCCAAGGAGCCAGGTGGGAATCGAGGCGCCGAAAAAATGTGAGAAAGCGCAATGGATTGGTCGTTGATCTGTGTCAGGGGCGTGTGCGATTTCGTGCCGTGCGGGTGCAGGCAAAAAGGTCGTGTGCTGCAGGAAACGATTATGCGGGTGGTAGAGGCGCTCGCGACCACTGCAGGCGATCAAATGCTGTGGTTGGAGGGGAGGCAAAAGTCGCTAGTTCCAGGCGGCGCTATGCGGAGCAGTGCTTGCTGTGCAGGGTCAGATACACAACCAAGCCAATGGCTAGCAGTATTTAACTACGGCAGTGTACGAAGGATAATGAATTGTTGATCAAGTCGAATTTACAAAAGTGGTCGCAATTTCTGGACTTGTAAATTGGTCAAGCAGGGTGCCTTCACCGCGGGCCGGCCAAAAGCTGGGGTTAGTCCAGTATGGTGTCCGGGCGCCGTAGCGCAGCAGCACCGCGCCGCGGAAATTCTTAAGCCCGTGCGACCGATCCATAGGTAGGCAAGCCACTGTGCACCGTCAAGACATTGCAACGATATATCTCAAAACGTAGATTCGCCTAGTCAGAGACACTCTCCCAGTTATATACTTCTTTGGGCAAATTATAGTTTCGCTTCTCCGCATCGGTGGTAATGTATCGGCGAACGCACTGTACGGCTCTTTCCCAGATGAGCTGGCTATTATCCCTGCTATACTGTTATAGGCAGCCAGTCAGGTATAATAGCCGTAACGGCGATACAAGTGGTGCTATAACCAGAAGGAGACCTTTGCGCCTGGAAACTTTTCATTGGCAGATCGATGGGTGTGACGAACAGATGGATACATCTTTCCGGATCAAAAGCTGATTCGGCCATGGGCCGCCTACGATTACCCTCGCCCAACACTTCAGCCTGGGTATATCGGGCATGTAAGCCTTGTGCAAGTCAAAAGCCCACTCGAGACTTCACCGCCAATCATTTCTTGCATGTAAATCTTCACACCGTCTGCTCTCTTCCACTGGCTGGTGCCAGTTTTGTGTGCGTGAGCTCGTGGGTAGATCATGGCATGAAAACGACGCTAGGCTATGCAGCCACAGGAAAAAGAAAACACCCTGGTCCCAGAACCTCTCGTCGTTGTTTTAGCAGCACGCACTACATTTACCAGGCCTGACGTTGGGCTCAGGCTCGTCAAGAGCCTAATTCAACACTCAAGCCGGTATACCAGTGGGGCTTCCCGTCTTTTGCCAGCACATTATGCATGCCTTTTTTCGAGGTCAGTGTAAGCCAGCTTTGCTATATAAGAGTCGGGCAGTCCGTCGGTTGGCCATAATGCGATGCATCAAGTAAAGGCAGGTGTAGAGAGGAGCATGCCAGCCCAGATGCGACACCGCAGCAAAGACACTGGGGGCCGGCCGCCTCCAAGCCCAACCGATGCGAATATGTGTGCTGCATGTCTCTTCTCTCCACCAGCCGTGTCACCTGTTTGCAGCCCTTTTGCAAGGTCGCCACCTGCTCATGCCTCACTTTCGTCCTCTTGTTCCAACCGCCCCAGCGACAAAAGGCGCACGTTGATTGGTAGCTGATTGTGGTGCGCAGGAAAGGAGTCATGGAAGCCGTCAACCGACAGAAACTAGGTGAGCACGAGGTGCCATGCCCCAGCAAGGATGCCACACTGAGCGGCTCCGCCAATCAAGGCAACCACGTCACGCGGACATGCTAACCTGCTTTTTGTCTTCGTATCGTTCTAGGTAGTCTGCCCATCGAATGGAGGGAGGATTAGGGCCGTTTTCTCATGGCTGGTCGCTCGAGTTCCCATTCCGCAGGCCGAGTCAGGAGCTTTTACCAGAGGCTTCCTCTGAGACACGGTGTGGAGAGCCCAGGCTTGTACATGCAAGCGAAGGCCTCGAGCACCTATTTTGGTACAGCCTATCGACAGCCAGTGCAGCTCCACCTGGTGTGGCAGGTAAGACAAGAGACCTTGTCATGGCGCGTCAACAATGACCATGAATGGGATGGTGGCTTCTCGCTGGATATTGTGCAGCTGCACGTCAATGTCCATCGATGCAGCTGTGGAGGCTAGCAAGCGTCCAACGGATCTGACAAGGAGGGTGTGCCGCCGCGCATCATCTTTGTGCAGGCGTTGTGCAGGCGTTGTGCAGGCAAACGTCATGAGAGTGCACCGTTCCCTGATATTTCTCAGAGAAGAGGAATAAACTAGCCGGGATCTTGGGCTGTCGAGTCAGCAACTCAGTGGCTGAAGACTATTTCCTCGGTCAAAAAAGCACTGTTTGGCGAATCAGTGGCGAAAAGGATGCGGACTCGATTTCCATCTGCGCCAAAAACTGCTCCTCAACTTCTTCCACTTGCACTGGCAGCGGGTCACTAGCAGCCACACCTGTCGTATCCTTGTCGACACAGAGGCCCCCGCACTTTACGAGAGAGGCCAGTATAGAGGCAGCCTGTTGTGTTGCGACTTCCTCTATAATACTCCGCCGTGCAGTGTGGACGTCGATCTGCTTCTGGCAAAAGGGCCAAGATCCTCCCGTCTCACCGAGAAAGCCTGACGGCTCATTCGGCCTAATAGGATGTCGTGCCGGAACATGAACCGGTGGCATAGCCTGACAGGCAAACCAGGGTGGTCGCACACGCCAGGCCGTCGATATGCTGTCTTGCACCGGTGCCAAACATGCCTCCCGCAGCTGGCGCTGCCTGGAAATGATTTGCGTGCTTGTTTACCCAACTGCTTTGTTCGGCGGGGTGGAGGGAGGGGGCGTGTCCAAGTTTAGTGCGCTAAACGGGTATCATCGTGTGTACCTTGCAGAGCGGGTAGCGCAAGGTATACTTGGACTGAGAGCAGAGGAAAACCCTCCCACACAGACAGCAGCACACCCAGCTCGACAGGCATTTGCTTCGTCGTCTTTGGTTGCCTCCACAAAAAAGAGACTAGACGTTCAGCTGATCCGGTTCGATGCATCAGCAAAGCTTTCTCGTTGGACGCCTGGCTCAACCACTCAGCAACTATTACAAACTCTTGGCCCCATCCATGTAACGCCGACGGCTCACCAACCAACCACCGGAACAAGGCCCGATGCCGCCCGCTAAGAAGAGGCGACTCGGAGACTGGGGTGAGAAGAGTGAAATGGGGGGCGGCACGCCCGTTTTCTGGGCACCAGCGGCGGCGGGACTGGTGGGCTGCCGTCATCGCCATCATGTGCTCCCGTCCTGCCTGGTGTAACTAGTGTATCTGGGCTGTCAAGGGATCGAAGCTTGTGCGGTGCGGCAGGTGTGAGAGGTCGGCATACCGCAGACACCGCAGTCAGGGTGCCAATGAAAGGGAGGGAGTGGTCCGTTTGAACATGATGTGCCATCCACACACACACCCAGGACTAATGTAGATGGTTTGGCGCCCGTCGTTTTTCCTCTTTTTCCCTTTCCCCTTTCTCGCCCGTTGCTGCCGATGTCTTGTATGATGCTATAGTAGCGCCATCTTCGGTGGATGTCTTATATTCCTTCCTCTTTGTCCGCTTTTGTCTATCTTTAGCGAAACGCCGGCGCCATCGAGAGCGACTCGGAGGTCTTATTTCGGCAGGAGGGGTCCAGCCTGTTCAAGCGTTGTTGCGAAGGGAACGAACAGCTGCGGCCATTTAGAGCACATCGCGGCCACAAACCGCGGCCAAGTGCGAACCCTGCCGCTTTTTTCCTTTTCCTTTTTTTTCCCCGTTGTGCCCTCCGAAAACTTGGCTCCTCCATCAAACGACGCCTGCCGACAGTACTTTATCCTTTTCGCAGGTATTACTTCCAACACGACCCTGGTCGCTGGCAACCCTCTTCGGCCCGTGGCAGCCTAGAGGCTCACAAACGGCCATAGTCGAGCAGCCAAACGTCAGCGCTGTCAGGCAGTACAAGTGTAGCGCGACCTGCACGTTTGGCGTACGACTTCCCAGAAGAAAGACAAACAGAGCGGCGGGCAAATTTTTGGCGGTTTTATGGTGCTGTACACAACAGTTCCTAAAAGAGTCGTTCGTTACTGGCTTGGTGTAGTCTGGCGGTCCTGCACGTATACCAGCCAGCGTTTGCGCAACTGCTTTGTCCGCACCAGCTGGCTCTCCATCTGACTCGAGCCACAGCAGCTGGAAGCTTCAAGTCACCAGACGGCCATAGTGCAGTGGCGATAGCCATTCTTGTGTGTTTTTTCGAATTCTACCTGTCGCTTTTGCAATCTATCTATACGTTTATCAGCCTCGAACGAACCGAAAGCCCTCCCCGTTTGCCGATTCCGTTTCCATCTGGCTCCCGATGCCTCGCTACCGACAGAGTCACGTCGTTTCTCCTGGGTTAATATCTTGTCACTAGACAGGCATTCCGCCAAGCAACAAAGCCCAGCTACGTGAGATGGACAACCCATTCACGAACAAGGAGCATGTACGTCAGGTGGATGACATTCGGTATAACTGCCCTCCAAAGTTATCCAGGCTAATACGCGAATGCAGAGATTTGTTCTCGCCGAAATGATCAAGACTAGCTCAATAGATGTCTATCACCTGGAGAGCTTTGTCAAGACTCATGGTATCGTACCGGACTGGATGAATATGCAGCTGCCACGAGGTGAGAATACAGGAAAACTATATTTTCTGTACAAGTCTGTTACTAACCCAATGTCAAGGCCGTAACATGAATGAATGCATCCAGGCAACGAAGCAGCTGTCTGTCCCTTACCATGCTCGCGAGCGAAATTCTTCTGGGAGTAGCCATGGCGACTACCCACCCATCACCACAATGAAGTCTCCTCCTACCATGCAGCCATCTATTTATCCCCCGCAACCACCGTCATACCAAGGATCATCCTCCATATTACCTAGGCCCTTGTCCAACGGCCTCTTGCCCGGTCCAGCAACGACAACAACTGCTGTCACAATGCCACCCGGTGGGAGTCCGCGAGCCAAATCTACGCAGGGATCTGCAGAGACGCCGAAGCCGGCGCCTAAGAAGCGTGGCCGTCCGTCCCGCGCAGACCGCGCCAAGAGAGAGCTGCGACCGTTGCTGCCACAGCACCTCATGCCGCGGCCGCCCATGAACCAGCAGGATCAGCATCAACACCAGCAGCATGCATATCAACCGGGCGTCTATTATTCACAAGCGCCGTTTCCGTCGCCGATGCAGATGCAGGACTCCCGTGCATTGCACAGACAGTCTCCTGAGCCTGCGCGGCCAGGCAAAAAGAGACGCAGAGACAGCACCCCAGACAGGCTACCACCTGTTGGGGACATAATGGCTACGCCGAAATCTAGGGACGAGAACTAAATTTCTATCTTCTCTTGCCTTGATTGCAAATTTTGATGATTTTGTTTGACATGATTTTGCCGCTGGCGCGTTTTGTTTGTTCAATGGCATTGGGCGGCGTCGTGGTTGATTTTGATAAAGAATGTTCCTACTATGGAAACAACATCTTGGTGTCTTTATAATGAACGAAATTTTTGTTGAGAGATTGCTTAATACATACACAATAGACAATATACACTGCTCTTTGTTTCAATCATACCGATAGCTGCCGTGAACTTTGAGGCGGGAGATGTGATCATGTCGGATTACCCTACAACTGCAGCATTGCTATTACACGGCAACAGAGGGATCAAAGCTAGGAAATAATGATATCATATATTAGAGCTCATTAAATCGCGGCCCGAATTTTTCCGTTCGTCATTTCATGCCTTTTTCTTGCACTAAATCAAAGGTCATGGCTTTCTGTTCCCATACTCGCACAATGCTAATAAACAAAAACTCCCAAGAAACAAAGAAAATCGCAGCATCACCACTTCAACACGCCGACAAGCACACTATTTATAGAGCCTTGACAATCTTCTCCATGGCCTCGACGAGGATGTCGCAGTGGTGCTCCTGGAGAGTCAGCATGGGGCGGAGACGGACGGCAGCGGCGCCGGAGCCGCCAATGTTGACGCCAAACTCCTTGGCCTTGGCGAGGAACTGGTCGCGCTTGGGGCTGTCAAAGGCGATGAAAGTGCCCTGACCCTTGCCGCGGAGGTTCTTGAAGTGCTCGGGGTACTTCTTGGCGAGGTCCTCCATCTTGGCGTAGAGGTAGTCGCCGACGCGGGCGGTGTGGTTGACGAGGTCGAGGCGCTCAATCTCCTCGATGATGGCGCGGAAAATCATGGCGCGGGCAGGGTCGCCCATCCAGGTGTTGAACTGGCGGTAGGCCTTGTTGGGGCGGAGGGCGTGGGAGGCATAGTAGTAGCCGGCGGTCTGGGCCTTCTTGGAGAAGGTGACCATGTCCGGGGGATCCTGGAGGTTCCAGTGCTCGTGGGCCCAGAACTTGCCGGTGGCGCCGACGCCGGTCTGGACCTCGTCGGCGATGAGGAGGACGTTGTGCTTGCGGGTGAGGGCGCGGAGCTTCTGGAAGAACTCGGGGCTGGCGTGGTTGTCACCGCCCTCGGACTGGATAGGCTCGACCATGACGGCGGCTGGGGGCAGGTGCCAGTTCTGGATGAGGTGCTCGACTTCGTCGAGGGAGGCCTGCTCGGCCTTGCGGTTCTCCTCGACGTGCTCCTCCAGCGGGTACTTGAGCTGGGGGAAGGTAGCCTGGGGCCAGTCGAAGGCGGGGATGTCAAGCTTGTGGATGGGCTTGGAGCGGGTGGTGGAGAGGGAGCCGAAGAGGCGGCCGTGGAAGGCCGTCTTGAAGGAGAGGATAGACAGCTGGGCGGCGCCGGGGGCCTGATTGTTCATGGACGAGGCAATCTCCTCCTCGGTGAACTCCACGTCGGGGCCACCACGCTCCAGCTGGCGGCGGTAAATGAAGGCGGCCTTGTAGGCCAGCTCGTTGGCGTCGGAGCCGGCGAGCGCGGTGAAGACGTTGCTGAGACCCTTGGGGGCGACCTTGAGGATACCAGTCTTGAGGATCTCGCCCCAGTCGCTGGAGGGGAAGTTGCCCAGGGCGGGACGGTTGATGAGGGCGTTGACCATCTGGGGGCTGGAGGCGGCCTTGGCGAGATGGGGGTTGTTGTAGCCAACGGGGATGGAAGCAATCTGGGCGTAGCTGGTGACTTGGTCAGTTCTCCGGTAATTGGTTGGTTGTGGCGTGGGAGCACCGCGAGGCGACTTACACATCGAGCATCATGTTGCCATCGGGATCGGCAATGTAGTTGCCAATAGACTTGCTGTAGTCGGAGAGAAAGTTGACGCTGCGGGTGTCAAAAACTTCGTCGAGCTCCGAGATGGCCTTTTTGCCGGCAGGGCCAGGGATGGCGCTCTTGACGGTGGGTGCCTCGGGCTCGTTGGGGAAGAAGCTCTTGGACGAGGCGAAACGCATGGCGCCAGGGACAGCGGAGGCCAGCGAGCCGGCAGCGACGGTGCCTCGGCCGACGGCGGATCTGATGGCAGCGGCCATTATGAAGGGGGGTGCTTTATAAATATGGTTCTGATGAAAGGATTGAGATTCATGTCAGCAAGAATTGGATTGTAGAGAAATCGTGGTGAGGCGGTGTGATGGACACGCAGAGGGCGCGCCGCCGCGAGGTCGATGACGGAGTAGTGGCGTGAAAGAGCTAGCATACCTTGGGGGAATGTCCAGAAACCCGACGCTCTCAATTCCTCTGACAAAGTACCAACACAGTCACAAGGTTGGTAGGAGAAAGGAAGAGATGTGAATGGAGATGTGAAAGGAAGAAAAAGCAGAAAAAGTTGGAGGATGAGAGAGAGACAGATACGGCGAGACGCCGAGGGGTTGGGGTAGGGACCTTTTCTTTTTGGCAGCAGGACCCAGCAAGGTACGGATTCCAACGGCTCACCTGGTCTCGTGTGGGGTAAAAGTTTTGGAAACCGCAGGCTGGCAAATTGTGGATTTTGCAATGGTTTAGTTCCCGTAGGGCGCGACTTGTTGTCTCACAGAGCAAGCAGATAAACTTGTCTATGCCGCTCTGGTGCTCTCTGCATTTCGCCTGCCCTGTCGGCTAGCCTGCCGGGGTGGGCTGCGGCGCACCGCAAGATGCTGGCTGGGCCTTTTCGGTGGATCTTCTCCAACAAAACGAACCCCGCGCGGCGTTGTGTGAAGCCTGGACTTTTAGTGGGCTCTTCGCCGTGCTGGGGGTCTTTGTCACATCAATCACGCGGTCCACGGCCACCGAAGCCGCCCAATGTCTACGCCGAGAGGGCATCTGCATGCTTCCATGCGGTAGGTAGCACTTTATCTGCAGCTTTTCAAGTTGAACGTCGATAGCCTCAATACTCTTCATTCTGAAGTATACATCTTGAACCTCTATTTCATCTTGTTAGCGGGTTGCTTTGTCTAACAGAGCAACACTCACCACTACCACCTCACTACGCCGTTCGGAGTCAATGCTCTCTACTCCGGCGCCGTCTCTCTCGGCTGCCCGCACCAGCCCACTCACTCTGGCCTGCAGTGGGTACGGGTTTCTTTGGGGTAAATCCAGATGCACAAACTAGCAGGGGGACGGTGCACCATCATTCTGCCTCACCATGACTACAGAGAACAAGTGTCTGTCTGTGTCCGCCTTTTTCTTTTCTTTTCCTTATTACTGTTTTCGACACCAAAGCTTCTTCACCAATATGCATCATCATCTTGAATTTCCCACCCCCAACGCATACCCATAGCATTGTGGCCCAGTTGCAGGCAACGCAATACTACCCCAACTTTACAAGGCTGCATCTCAAGCATCGTCCGAGACAAGACATCCATCCCAGTCCGATGTCGGCTGCAATCTCATCTCACCCATGCTTGAATGATCAGATGACCGACAGCAGGAACATGAAATACCAACTCGACATCCGCGCCTGGCCGCAAATTGCCATTTCCCTCCTTGACATTCACCGAGTATCCATTGATGCATACTTGAGCCGTCAAGGACACCAGGACCAGCGCTGCTCGATTTTACACTCTACACTTTCATGCACTTTTCATCACCACAACACGATAACGATTGAAAGTATTCAAATTCAATCAAAAAAGACATACTCTGACCCATGCAATGCAATGCTAAATATCAATACTCGGAAGGGAAATCGGGGGCTCTCACGTAGAACCTCCAACGCAAATGCTCATTCTCCACCATTATTCAGCTTTGCTCCTCCTCCTTCTCACGCATATGTCTCACAAACGTTTTCTTGTGAATCATGCCTGCATATCGTCCATCCTTAGTCGCACAAATGTATCGCAGACCAAGTTTCACAAAACATTCGTAAACAAGATCTGTTGGAGATCGCAGGTCAAGCGACACCGGCGCCTATCCATAGTCAGCAGCTGCTCATCAACGAGCACCAAATCAAGACACATACCGGATCAATATAGGGTGTGAAGTCTGTAGGATCGGGAATATCGTCCTCGTCCTCGTCAATGCTCGGTACACGGTCCATGAGGCACAAACTAGTTGCTTCGTCCTCGAGTTGATCGAGCGCAAATTCCAAATCTGGAGCTGGAATCAACCCCACCAACACGTCGTGTCTCACAATCGGTAGGCCGCCGTCAAGCTCACCAGCGCGATGCAGAATTTCGAGCTTCGATCTAAGCTTTGTTGCCGCCACAAGAGGCGAGTTTGTGATGTCAATGATTCGCTCCCGGCGGAAGCGTGTAATAATGTCAGCCAAGTCGCCGGTAAACACGGGCTTGTGCTTGTTGTCTAGGAAAGGATAGGCATTCATCGACGTCAAAAGGTCCTACGTACAGTTAGTTTCGGTGCTCTTCGTGGCAAGCATCCAACAACGGTCCACTTACATAGATGCTATTCGGCTCAATAGCGTCTGCTGTCCATTTGGCGACCAAAATACTGAGGGAGAATGGCAAAACGTAGTCCAAGCTGCCCGTCAGCTCAAACAGAATGACGGCCAGCGTAACCGACAGGCGCGTAACGCCACACATGGTGGCACCAGCCGCAATCAGTCCGTAAACTCCAGGCTGAATGCAAGTTCCATCCGCCTCTGTCGGACAGTTACCCCAGACACTCCAGTCAGGTACCGCCAGGACGAGCCACTGGACCAGGTGGCCAACCATGCGGCCCATGAGACCGCCAACCACCATGGAAGGAATGTAAATACCAGCAGGCACCTTGATACCAAATGTTATCACGGTCAAGAAACCTTTGATGAGAAAAGCCACCAGAAGCGTCTTCAAAATACCAGGAATATCGTCGATGGAATCGGGGCACAGGCCCAGTTCATCACGGTTTGCATCTGTAGAGTCATCGCAGGGCGAAGCCAGATTGAGCAGAAGCTTTGCCACCGGGAGTTTGGTCAATGCGTTCCAGTAGCTCAGCAGTCCAGTGATCAGCGCAACAAGAAAGACCTCGAACATGGGATACTTCTTGATCACCTTGAGGCGTCGGAATGTGTGTGCCCAGTATTTGGACGCCTTGATGAACAACGCACCAAGCGCACCACCAAGAATGCCTACCAAAATGAAGCTGCCAAGCTCAAAGAATTCCCAGTCAACCAGGTAGCGGACTTGGAACATGACAATCTTGTGCGTTCCGTATGGGTTCAGAAACTTGAGAGATAGGGCAGCCACAATGCAGCAAAAAAAGGTTCTGAACAGCGTCTTGGCAGGAAAGAAGTAAGAGACTTCCTCCAGGCCAAACAAGACTCCTCCGAGCGGAGCACCGAAGGCGACAGCAACACCGGCTGCGGCAGCTGCAGACAGAACTTCTCGTCTCTTGGCGTCGTTGCGGTCGTACTTTGAGAAAAGACGACAGGCAATGTTTCCGACACAGGCGGCCATGTGCACATAGGGACCTTCCTTTCCAAGACTCAGACCAGAGGACACTGAAAATACCAATGCGATCATTTTGATAATGAGAGTCTTCAAACCAAGGAAACCGTGCAAGACGAATCCGCTCAGAATGACACGGACTTCAGCAACACCACTGCCCGCAGCAGTGTAGTAAATCATGGGTGGGTTAGCCTCCGGTACGTCTTCTTCAGGAGCCGGACTAGAGCTATCGTCAGCGCGAATGTCGGTTACCAGCTGTGGCATTTGCTCGGCTCCTAGATTTTCGTCCAAAGTGGTGAGCTGATAAGAAGAAGCGACGACTGTCTTGGTCCAAAGCGCAATCCAGCATGACAAAAGCGCCAAAGAGATGACGAGAAACAAATAAACGAGGTAATCAGTCCAGTGTGCCGCAAGAGAGTGTATTTGGAATGCTTGTGACCAGCTTTTCCAGTCTTCACAAGCGCCTCTAGGGCAGCATTTCTGTCTTGACGTTAGCTTTCCGGTCCCATTGGTCGCAGCAGGTGCCCTACCTTTTCATCCAAGTACCATGCCCTGGCACAGAAACCATCTTTGAAGTCAAAGACTGTCGATTCTGTGACATCAACGGCGTATGCGATCAATGCGATCATGACACCACACAAAGCACTGAGGAACCATCCTTGTGCACCGTCCAAAGCGTTCAAGATTCGGCCACGAAAGTCCTTTCGAGCACGGAGAGCTTTAACACGGTGCGAATCGGCAATTGTATCATGAACCCAGTCGGTACTGGTAAATTGATCGTACCAAACGCGTTCTTCGGGGAATATCGAGCCTTTGGATTCGGTCAAGCTGCTTCGACCCTCGCCGAGGGCAGAAATGAGACGCTGGCCCCATGACGGTTGCCGGCTGTGGTGTCTCGTACCGCGAAGACTACCTGCATGTGGTGAAGACTGGTTAGCATGTAGGGGGCAGGGCAGCTGCGAGCTGGACGGGAGAATCGAACCTGTGTAACTCTGGTGCCGAGATAGGCGGGCAGCTGGCCTAGGGGAGCGACCGCCATTGTCTCTGCGGATGCGGGATCTTGAGGTATTAAGCAGCGGGGAAAGCTCGCTAGGTTCGGCAGTGGAGTGGTGTCGGCGATGGAAGGGTCGGCGGGAGGCTCGCGGTGAGTCTGGCTGCTGCTGGGTACCGTAGTCGTCGCTCTGCTGGGAATCCATCTTGCCAGAGAATGGGGGAGTTGTAGAATATGCTCTCGGGGGCTCGAATAGGTAGCAATCGCCCGACCGAATCAGATGAGCTCGAAGGATGTAGCAGAGTTCTGGACCGCGTTCGGCCAGGTCGTTGCGGCGGCGAGCGGGACGGGGGTGGTTGGGCCTACAACGAGCAGCGCATGAGGACGTTGGCGAGAGGCGGTATAAATAACAAAGGACAGGAGGATACGAGGGGATGTCGGCGACAGGTACCTATAGGATGCGTCGCGAGGTACAGCTTTCCCAGGCTCACAAGATGCGGCAAAGTTCGAGGGGGTAGGCGTGGCCCGTATCCCCGTGGATGGACGGACGAGGTTCACGTGGACTTGGGTTGTGTCTCAACTCTCTCCACAACTGTGCCTTGAAGCGACCCAAGACCTTCAGGCGCAGCTCAGTGGACCGCGATTGGACTGGGGTGGCGAGATTACACACGGACTGGTGCATATATGGCGCGTAAAATGCAAGCGCAAAACAGATGGACAAAGTTACACAAGATGCAAAAATGAATCGAACAAAACCAAGGTATTTCCGCAAAAGCGCGTTGAGCACGCTGACGTAGCCGTTGGTACAGGTACCCGACTGCTAGGTTGTAGCCTTATAGCCATCATTGACAAATGCGGGTCTTTGGGGGAAGCTTGCAGCAGGCTACAGCATGATGTAGCACTGTGAGATAGCGTCATGTTGGTGCTTCAGTGACCTTGCTCACGATGGGTAAGACATTTGTAGGTTACCGACGTTGCATGATGGTCAGCAGTTCACAAAATCTCATAAAACTGACTTCATCTCTTATGCGTATCTATATTTGCCATCCTGGTTCGCCTTCAATCATTTCCAGAAGACAGAGCCTCACCACAGCCTAGGTACGTACCTACATCCTGCTGCTCGCCCAAGCTTCAGTGACATCAGCGCTCTTCCAGTAAGGCTGGTGTGGCTGCTCGTCGCTGGCGGGGGACGACGCTGCGCCCAGCAGCCGCTGGAGGTTGCCAACTTCAGCACTGGCCAAGAGACTCGGACATCACCTGCAACGCTAGCAAGGTCATCCGTCTCGCAGCCAAGGCGGCCACCGTTGCCATGACTCCAGTAGATCCCAAAAATAGAGCAGATGATACATTGTTAAGCCATTACAAGCCATTTTTATATGATATCTGGGCTTTTATTGTTTTAATCTGTTTCTGACAAATTTTTTTTTTCAAAGTACAAGGTCAATGCAAATGCTCGGACGAGGCACACCACATCGCCAGCCAAGCGGTGGTGCCATTGAATTGGAGGGCCCACATATCCCGCCTTATCTTATCGCCGCCCAAAAATTTCCAATGCCGCCAGAAAAATCCAGTATCGGCTTTTCACGCCAAACCAGCCGTGCGACTACAACACAACACAACCGTCACAATGGGCAAAAAGAGAAAGTCGAGCGGCCGCAATGCGGAAATCAAGGGTCCGAAGGATTTTGACCCCAAGGATGCCCGCCTCGGCCCCATTAGCACATATGAGGATGTCGCCAACTCCGAAGACGAACACTTTCTCAATCAAGATACCATAATGCTCGACGAGGAGCCTGGCTCCAAGCGCCGCCGCCAGGATGACGATATGGAACTTTCCGACGAAGAGATTCTCGGCTATGAAGACACTGATTCTGAAGCTGAATCCGACGACCGTGCTCCCATTTCCAAAAAGAATGCTGGCTCAAAGAAGAAGGCCGATGACGAGGGCGACGACGAAGAGGAAGAGGAGGATGCTGGATGGTGGGGTTCTTCCAAGAAAGAATACTACGATGCCGATAAAATCGAGACCGAAGCTGACGCTCAAGAAGAAGAGGCCGAGGCTAAGCGCATTCAAAAGAAGAAGCTGGCCAAGATGCAAGAGGAGGACTTCGTCTTTGACGGTGACGAGTGGCTTGGTGCTGATGATGATGCGGAAGACGGCGGTGATACAGTCACCGAGGTTCTCAAGGAAATTGAAGTCACAGACGACATGACGCCTAAGGACCGGTATCAGCTGCTAATCACAAGATATCCCGAGTTTGAATACCTCGTCACCGAATTTCAGGCTTTGCAGCCCACGCTGGTTGAACTCAAGGATGCCGCCAAGGCTACCCCGCCCCAATCGCTCGAGTCTGTCAAGTACTGGGTTCTGGGTTGCTACGTCGCTGCTCTGGCAAGCTACTTTGCCATTCTTTCGGCGCCAGCCAGAGATACCGGAAACGTTCAGAAGCCCGCCGACCCCTCAGATCTGCGAGACCACGAAGTTATGGAGACACTTGTTGAATGCCGCAATGCCTGGGAAAAGTTCAAGAATGTGCAGTCTCTGCAAGCAGTACCTGAAGATGAGGACATCAGCATCAATGACCCACCTGCAGGCGATGAAGTTGCTGTTGAGAAGCGTAGCAAGAAGAAGTCTGCCAAGGACAAGGCGGATGCCGCGAAGAAGAAGGCGCAGCTGGCCAAAGCAAAGGAGATTGAGGCCTCTGTTGCCGATCTATACAACCTGCCTTTGTCCAACGGCAAGCTGAAGAAGAGATCAAGAACAGTTGCCGCACCCGCCGACGACGATGAAAACTCCGATTTCGGTGAAGAAGACGCCCTCGACGCCCGAACCGCCGCCGACAAAGCTGCTCGCAAAAAGAGTCTCAAGTTCTACACATCCCAGATCGCTCAGAAGGCGAACCGTAGAGCCGGCGCTGGCCGTGACGCCGGTGGTGATATGGATATTCCTCACCGCGAGCGCCTCCGTGATCGCCAGGCCCGTCTGCTCGCCGCCGCCGAGAAGCGCGGCAAGCGTGACTCCAAGCACGGTGCTGACCTGGGCGACGACAGCGACGAGGCTGACGAGGCTGATGCCAAGGCTGTGCGCGGCGAAGAAGACGACTACTACGACATGGTTGCCCACAAAGCCAAGGACAAGAAGGAGGACAAGGCCGCCCGCTACGCCGCCTATGCCGCCGCCAGCAAGGCCGACCGCGTGGTCGAGACGGAGCAGATTGGCGAGGATGGCAAGCGCAAGATTAACTACGCCATTGAGAAGAACAAGGGTCTGACGCCCAAGAGGAGCAAGGACGTGCGCAACCCCAGAGTCAAGAAGAGGAAGCAGTATGAGGCCAAGCAAAAGAAACTCAGAAGCATGAAGCCCGTTTGGCAAGGTGGCGAGCCCAAGGGCGGATACCAAGGAGAACAGTCGGGTATCAATGTGGGAATTATCAAGAGTACAAGATTATAAAAGCGGTCATGTCCATAATAGAATTCACGTTGTCATTTCACTAAGCTGCTCTGATATATGTGTACTCGATGTGGGTTAACTCGAGCTCATTTGAGCAGGTAACGACTTGAAGCCTGGTAATATCAAACTAACACCAGAAACATCGTCATACGCATCTAAACATTCTAGTTTTTGAATCGCACGCAATCTTCGCGAAATTATGTGGACTCCGAGTCAGAGACTGCTGGTACACTTCAGCTGTTTAACATGCACCCCATGGAGCTTGTTGCACATTCTTCATCGTAGATACACATACGGGTAGAGCGGTGATAACAATGGCAAGGATTTCACAAGTTTGAAACTATAAAAATCAATATAGTTTCTTGGCATATGAGTGGAACACATTCTTTGGGGAAACAATTAGCTTTAACAACTTCGCCAAGCTGTCGCCGCCATGCAACCATTCTCCTGCCCCACCAAGCCGTCGTAGCTCCACGTCAACTCTTCAACCTGCACCACTGGGCAATAGCTCGAACAACAGCCGCGGCCGCGGGACAGGCGCAGATTCATATCAAACTCGGAAACTCTCGACCTCGATTGACATCCCATGTTATTACCGCTCTACGAAATTCCGCGAGCAGCCGATAGTCCTTCACAATGGGGTCCCGCGACCCCTCGACCTACGAGAGCTCAGAGGAGATCTTCTCCTCGACGCTGACGCTCCCCCAGATCCGATCCCTTCACAAGTCGCTCCATGTGCAGATTGACGAAAAGTCCAGCCGGCTGCGCACGCAGGTCGGCGGGTCGTACCGAGAGCTGCTGGGCACCGCCGACGCCATCGTGCAGATGCGACGCGACAACGACGAGGTGCAGCATGTCCTGGGCACCATGGGCGGCCGCTGCGGGCGCACCGTCGTCACCTCCAAAGCGACCAGCTTGAAAACGTTTACCGCAAAGCAGGAGCATCCGTCGGCGTCGGCGGCCACGAGGCTGCGGCTGCTGGAGGCGTGCGCTCTGGTGTCGGAGCGCATTCTCAAAGGCGGCAGCGGGCTTGGCGACGGCACCACAAAGGGCGACCGATTGGTTCTTGCGGCCAAGATTCTTGCGCTGAGCAGGCTCGTTGTAAAGAGCTTCAGCGACGGCACTGCCACGCCTGATATTCGGAGCTCGGTGGAGGTGTCGAAGAAAACGCTCGATGCCCTACGGAGGCGTCTGCGTAGACGAGTGGAAAGGATCCTCGAAAAGCCCGGCGATGACTCACAACGGCCTGATATCTTGAAGGCGCTCTGTGTCCCGAGTCTCACGTCAAGCTCGGGTGCCAAGGATGCCTTGCGATTTTTTCTCGAGACCCGTAAGAATGCCATGACAAGGGCGTTTGACGTGGAGGATGGCGAGCGCTCACGAACCCTGGAGAATGCAATGCATGCTCTGCGATTATATACACGAACGCTTCTGGACGTCCAAGCTATATTGCCCACAAAGCTTCCCGAGGCGCTGTCTAATCTCAAGAAGCATCCCTTAGTTGAGGATGAGGCCCTCCAAGGCATCGAACATCTACGGTTGGATATATATGGACGCTGGTGCAGCGAAGAATTCCAGTACTTCACACCATTCATTCGACACGATGATCTCGACGGCAAGCAAGCACGTGAGATGCTCTCCAGCTGGGCCGAAGACGGTTCTCAGTGTTTGCTTGAAGGACTGAAACAAACACTAGAAGAAATGACAGATTATAAACATATTATGGAGCTTCGCACAAAGGTTCTCCAGCTTTGGATAAGAGATGGCGGCAAAGCCAAGGGGTTGGACCCTCAGGAGATGCAGGACGACCTACGCCGAGTCATCAACGGGCGTATGCTTACGGTGCTCGAGAGCAAAGTATCGAAGCTACGACTGATCGGTTCAGAAGTTGACGCTACTCTTAGCGAATGGCAAGCGGGTATCAGCGACAAACAAGAAGAGCTATGGGACCAGGTGGGCTACGACGAGGCTCTAGCTATCGGCGCAGCGCCTTTTCTGCAACAAGTTGTCTCGCGCTTATATGGGAGAAACAATGCGGTTTCCAAAGCTGTGCACAGCTATATGTCTTGGTACAAGGTTATAGACGATATCAAAGATGTTGTGGACGCTCTCAAGAAGCAGCGTTGGGATAACGACTATGACGAAGTCGAGGATGAAGAGACCATCGAAGCAAGGCAACAGGTGCTCGGCAAAGAAGATCCCAAGCAGCTGCAAAACAAGCTTGACTCTGCGTTGGATAAGACGTACAAGGAACTGGAGGCGCATCTCACGGAACTCTGGGATAAGGAGAAAAATGGTCAGCACAGCAGTGGCGTTGCAACTTATTTCTTACGAATCATTCGCGACATTCGAAGCAGACTTCCCAGTCGCCCTGCGACTGAGAAATTTGGACTTGGTATGGTGCCCTCGCTCCACGCCAAGGTCGCAGAAGGAGTGGCGGATGCAGCCATCAAAGACTTTGCCTCATCAGGCCTCTCTGTTAGAGTCGTCAACGGCAAGCCTCTATGGGATGGCGAGCCCTCTGTTCCCAATCAGCCGTCGCCAGAGCTATTCGGCTTCCTACATAGCCTTACCACCACCATGTCAGAACTCGGTGTCGACCTGTGGACTGCCGGTGCTGTCAAGGCTTTGAAGCAGAGACTTGGTGACGGCTTGCGTGTTGCATGGGCGAAAGAGCTGGACAGCGTGACCATCAAGAGTTCTCAGGGCAAGAAAGAGGGCGATGACAAGTCAAGCAAGAAAAAGAAGGGCAGGAAGGCTAAGGCAAAGGAGGAGGATGCTGAGGAGGCAGACGAGCCTGAAGGTGGTGCTGTCGATGACGAAAAGGCCGATACTGAAGACGAAGTCAGCCCTGAATTGGTCAAAGACCTATGTACGCAGTGGCTGTTTGACATTTGTGTTTTGCAGAACTGTGTGGGGAGTGAGGAGGTGGCTGGAAAGAGCCTCGCTGCTGCTGCCGAGCAAGTATATAAGCATACGGGCATTGCCGACGAATCAGCGCGGAAGCGCGTTGCCAAGCAAGCCGGGGAGTTTTGGCAGCGCATCAGCCTGCTGTTTGGCTTGCTAGCGTAGGATTTACATGATCATTGCGACCCAAAATAGACAAAATGCCAATTCATTCATCACTGCGTTGTAACTGTGACACAATTGTGCTCTATCAGCGCCAACTATGTATATAATGTACAGCGTCTACAGCTTATGTCTCTTCTCGCCCGCCGCAATCTTGCGGAACTCCTCCTGCGGCAGTCCCTTGACGAAGCGCTGCAGGCCGGCCATGACCTCCTTGGAGTTTTGCGACTCCATGATGGCGCGCTCCGGGGCTTTGATGAGGCTCTTGATGCCCATCATGCTCTCGCCGTTGAGGTGGTCGCCCATGGTGTCGTCGACCTCCTTCAGCACGCGCGCGTGGAAGCTCTCCCAGTCGGGCTCGTCAAAGACGGCATTGACGAAGCCGCAGCGCTCCAGCGCGTCAGCCTGGATGCGGCGACTCGCGATGAGGGCCTCGGCGGCCCGCGCGGGGCCCAGGCGCAGCGCCAGCGCCCGCGAGGCGCCGCCCTCGGCCACCAGGGCCAGCGACGAGAAGGGCGTCAGGAGGAAGGTCTTGGGCGTGCAGTAGACAAAGTCGGCGTGGCCGACGAGCGCGGCCGACAGGCCCACCGCGGGCCCGTTGAGCCCGACGACGAGAATCTTGGGGTGCTCGGCAAAGGCGAGCGTCGTGTTGAGGTTGTTGGCGGCAAAGTTTTGCAGCCAGTGCGTGTGCGCCTCGCGGGGCTCGGTAGGGCTGGGCCTTCCGATGCTGACGTCGGCACCGCTGTGGCGAGTGAGAACACGAGTTAGTATATGCGAGTCTGCCTGGTGTCGCGGATATTGCTGGCTGGAGGAAACTTACGCAGAAAAGTAGCGGCCCTTGCCCATGATGACGGTCACAACGACTTCATCGTGCTTCTCAATCTCACGCAGCGACTGGGCAATCTCATAGTAGTACGCTTGGGTGAGAGCATTGAGCTTCTTCTGGTTATCAATTGTGATGAGGGCAACGCGGCCGCGATATTCCAGATTGATGACCTTGTCTGTCATTGTGATTGGATAGCTCGGGATGCCTGGGTTGGTAGGAAGTGGCTAGGCTGTCACGTTGGGGTGAGAGCTGCGCGATAAGGCAAGTGTGATTCGACGTCGGCGCAAGTGAAGCTCCCGGTTCAAAAGTACGAGGCTCAATAGATTTGTCGCAGTTGTACAAGCTTAAACCAGGTATATAAATAGCATGGTCCGCAGGGGATGCTTGTTCATGTCAACATTCTTCCCCACGAAACTGGTTTCCCCAGAGCCGAGGCAAAGGTGGGGCCGCGGACGGCGCCGCAGAATAGCTTTCTCTCCGTCGCCTCCGAGCAAGTAGCTGTGGGGGATTTAGCATCACTGGAACGACATAATTCTATTGATTGGATTAATTCTCAGATGGAAGCCGAGACTGTTGTTCCAATAGGGCTGCCGCCGGTATAGATGCCTACGCAGGATACGGTTTCAACTGGTAGAAACATGACAGTCAGATGTTGCTTGAATTACAAGACTGACTGTACGAGTTCGAATACTGACAAATTTTTATTGCTATGTCCAATTCTAATATCATCCAGATGGTTCCTATTGGGCAGGAACCAGGCTCCCAAACGCCGTGAAGCAGTTATACCCTGCTATACAAATGCTTGTAACTTTTCTCAAATGTCATACACTTCCAAACAAAAGGCGCTGCGTGCGGTTTTCCTACTTTCGGCGCGGCGCAATATGTCTCTGCTTGGGAAAGTCGAGCGGCAGAACCAGGCGAGCAATCGACGTCACGACGCCCTGTGCCTTCTTAGAGACGGGCTTGACGCGGGCGCCGATTTCGCGGAAGTACTGGTTCATGGTCTTGTCGTCGATGCGCAGATCCTCGCGCAGGGCCTGCGTGTCCACCTCAAAGTTGTCCGCGATGCAGGCAAACACGCAGAGGTGAGTGATGAGAAGGTCAATGTGAAATTTGCGCATCTCGCCCGCCTCGGAGAACTTGCGGCGGATGTTCTCGATGACGGCCTCGGGGGCCGGGGCCAGCAGCTCGCGTAGTTTGTCGCGCGAGGGCAGCGAGCGGGTGCCCTTTTGTCGGCCGGGCTTGGTGTTGAGGTAGAAGGAGATGACAAACGAAAAGTAGCGCAGCACGCGCAGGCGCTGCTCGGCCGAGCTGTTGCTGGCAATGGCGTTGACGCGCGTGGCGACGAACCGTGAGACGGTCTGCACGCCTTCCTTGTGGCGCACCTTTTCCTGCCACTCGCGGATCGGCACCATATTGAGGATATCGGCGCCAATAACGACCTCGGGGTCGTAGGCATCCTGGATTTCGTCGGCATCGGTATTGACGGGAGGCAGAGGCTTGGCGTCGTCGACAACAGCTTGCAGCTGCTCTCGCGTGGCCATCTCGGCAGCCACCTTTCCAACAGAATGCAGCATAGCGCGTGAGGCATCGTCGATTTCGGCGGGCTTGTCGCCGGGCTTCTTTTGTGGTGAGATGGCGTTGAGAACGCGCTCGTTGATGACCTTTCTGGCCTTTTTCGTTCCGAACGTCTGTCCGAGGTCGGTCTTGAGCTCCATCATGCTTTGCTTGGTATCCTTCTCCTCCATGGCATCTGCGGAGGCCTGTTTCGCCCGCACTGCGCCGCGCATCACCATCTTCTTCGCCTCGACTACTTCCATCTTGCCAGTCTTGGGGTCGTAAATGCCAACAAAGTGGTTCAGAAGCGGCTTCGAGCCGGGCTGGGAGTCATCTTCGCGGACAGTATAGTTAACGCTGTGGTGCGTCGTCGAGTGCAGCATGAGCTTCTTGTCGACGGCGGATTTAGGCTGTTTGCTCCTTGCCCGGGCCTCGCTTTTGGATTGATAAGGGTGAAAGACCAGATCATCTCCGATTTCGAATCCGGGAGTCGTAGCTGCCGTTTGTTAGCTGTCATGACGCCGCTATCCATCCTTCCAAACGCCTCCAGGTGCAATCATACCAATCACGGGAGGGCAGAACTTGGGGCGAACCAATTTCGACACACTGGTAGTTGCGGGAGGGCCAGCGATGGCAACCTTTTTAGCCGGCTTGGCCGATGAATCGGTCGCCCTCTTGCGCTTCTTGCCGTATGTATCAACCATGGCGAATTGGTCGTCTTGACGAGCTTGATGCTGCGCTTGGCTGGGCTGGTGATGGCTCCCAAATTTTTTTTCTGGATCTGCCCGACTGGCGCAGCAGAAAAACCGGCCGCCCACCCATTGGCCCAGCGGGCGGTGAGGGTCGGAATGAGAGACCCCACCAGCGCTGAACCCCACTGAAGCATCGCTAGAAAACAGGGTCCAACAGGTGGACGAAACAGCACAATACGAAAATTATTTACACGCAATACCGCCATGGGAAGAGAGCGCAAAAAATGGTAATGGACAGTTACGGTTATTATCGAGCTCCCCAGTGCAGTGGTGTAAAGAAGCCGAGAAGAGATAAACTCAAAGTCGCACTAGCACGGCGCTGGCTGGCAGCGTGGAGAAGATGAGGTCATACATTTACATGTCACGAGAGCAGATGATCAGAGTGTTGTTTGTAGAGCAAATCTGGTATTATTGTCGAGCGACGCGGGGCGTTCAAAACGTGCATTTTAGGGCAGCTTGCTCATTCTCGAGGCGATCTCAAAACGCTGACTGGTACCCGACCGTTGTTTTGTCCATTACCCATCCGTCGCACCACTGGGCGAAACTCCGAGGCTACTTGTAAAGCATCGTGCCATTCCCCATGTGAAATCCTCGTAAAAGAGACTCCTCGCGGAGATTCTTGGTCGTAGCGTAAACAATTCCTGAACCGTCGTAACATATGCCCATGGGAGCGTATCGTAAACTCATGAAAGATGCGTCAAGTCAGGTAGAAGTGCGAGACGTTTATTTCCTGCGAGACGGTTAGCAAAAGAATTACAAGCCACGAACAGATGTTCTCTCAAAACTTACGATCTAGCCCTCATCTTTCTTCTCTTGCGCTTGAGGCGCCTGACGCGCTTCTTTCTCCATTTGGCTCTCATCTTGAACGACGAATCTGGAAATTGTTAGTCTTCAATTCACTTTTCCTTCCTTTAGCCGGGAGAAAAATCGGCATTGCATTGAGAGCCAATGCCAATTGGCTATCAATGACAAGCTTCCTATTCACCGTCGACTCGAAATGATAGCACTCACTTGTTCTGGATGAGAATCGTTGTTGGATAAGGAACAACTCAGAAAGAGGAGGGGCGGAATTCTAGCGATTAAGCTACTTTCAGTAGGGCACGTAACCCCCAAGCGTCACGTGTAGGTGTTCGGCTGTTTTGGGCTAGCTTTACGGCCGCTCATTGGTCAGCGGTGCTGTCATGATGCAGCTACCGACTCCACTCACACAAACGCTATCGCCACTGGCTAGGCGGGAAGGGCCTGAAGCTGGCGAGCTGCTGGGAGAGCTCGAGAGCTGCTTGCCAGCTGCGAGCGGCTGCCAGCTGCGAGACGTTGGCCGCCGTTTGCTGATGCTTCGTAGCTACAGATGTGACTAATTTCTACACTATTTTAATGCCACTGCTGTGACGCAAACCAATATCTATGTGACGCCGATCGGATTCTATAGAATACGCTACTGCATCGACTTACACGCCATCGGCCGTGCATGAAGAGACAAGATGCGTCCAGCGGAGCAAAACAACACGCCAGCACCGGCTACGCACTCCCGCCAGGTATCAGGATGGCTCTACTACCAAGATTCTCGAAATGAGCTTCAAACGCGCAGTCAGTGGCCTCAAATGCACAAGCTACAAACGGCAGAGGGCTCGACCAGTGTGGACCTCTCGCTTACTGGGGCACAGAACAAATTCCGTTGAACGACAAAGCTATACTGAAGATTGGGCGTGACGAAAGCGCAAAGTAAGAGCGGTGTCAATTAAATCAAGATTGAAGCTGATCCCTTGTAGCACATTTTCCATTGGTCAAGATGAGGAGAATTATGTATCCAGAAAGCACTGCGAGGTCTACGTCGTCCTTTACGAGGTCGGTATAAGTCATGTCTACGTTCGCGATCGCAAATCCTGCAACGGCACCTACGTGAACGGTCTTTCCATCGGCGACTCGCATAAGATGTCTTCTGGCCATCTTCTGACCGACGGCGATGTAATCGAAATCCGACCGTATTGGCGGTTCCAGTTCAAGCAGGCAGCGCTGGTGCCGGAAGAGTCGCTTAGCCAGGTACGGTTGCAGGAGGCAAAGGTACATGCAGTCTCGTCGACATAGATTTCTGTGGTTTTTGCTGACGATAAAAGCTTTTTGAAGAAAAGTATGCCATTCTACCACGTATTCTCGGTGCTGGCAGCCAAGGGTCAGTCCACGTCGCCGTAGACAGAGCATTGAAGAAGCAGTTGGTGTGCAAGGTTGTCCTTATAAAGCAGGCAGGTATCCGCGGCCGCCCGGAGTCACCGCAAAAACTGTTGCAAGAAGCCGATATACTTCGCCAGCTCAAACATGTGGGTTTTCAAGCTCTTCTCTTGCTGCCACTAACATTGCAACAGCCGAACATCCTGACCTATGTTGACGCCGTTTGGTCTCCACATACCCTGTAAGAGCAAAGCAAAACGCGCGCGGGCGATGTATTGACCTTGCAGGTATCTGTTTACAGAACTGGCATCTGGTGGCGATCTACTGTCATACATAAATCAGCGCGAGACAATTCCAGAGTTTGATGCGCGCATCATTGTGCGGCAAATCACCCGGGCGCTGCATTGGCTGCACAAACGTAACATCGTGCACCGAGATCTTAAGCCAGAAAACGTACTCCTTGCTTGTTCTCCAAGGATCGCTTACCAACGAGTCATGCTATCTGATTTCGGTTCTTGCGCATTGCCTATAAGTAACAAGCTCAAAACGAACGTGGGAACGCAGAACTTTCAAGCGCCGTAAGTTGCCAGCGTCTCGCCTACACCATATCCGTATCCTAATATCCACAGCGAGGTCGTGAGGGGCGATAAACAGTCTCCGGCAGCTGATATTTGGTCGCTGGGTGTAATTTCCATGCTTTTAGTCTCCGGCTGCGGGCTGGCAGGCATCGATGGATTATCTAGGCTTGATCAATATTCCCTTCAAAACGTGCTTCAAGACCTGCTTGCCTCCTGCACACAATTGTCTGCCAACGCCAAGAGCTTTGTTCTTGGCTGCATGAAGATCGCAGCTAGATCCAGGATCACATCAGCGGAAGCTGACTGTCATGATTGGCTTCATACTCCGACAAGCGATCTCGAATTTTTCCAAAAACTCGATGCTAGGACAGCTGCCTCGTAGGACGAGGGCGAGCGTCCACTCCCGACCCGACTGCCAGATGTACTTGAACAAAACAAGCCGAGCCGTTTATCAAGCACTATAGACTTTCAAGGCATCCTACCCGCGCAATATCCACAAATCGAAAAGTATTCGACTTCCAAAGAAGCTTCGAGCGTGCCTAGAGACCCAGGGCTACGCATAGTCAAAGTTCGTCGGCCGACTCCACAGTCGCTAACACACACCAATAAGTCACCAACAAGTCAATTCCGGGACAAGCGCATGCAAATACTTCAACAGCTGGAAAAGTCAAAGAGCAAATTTATTAGTGATTAGGCCAGCCATATTGAGGACTGAACGATGCCATGCCATTGCAAGAAGGGCAACTCAACATCACGGCAAAAATGTATTGTAGCTATATTGTACTCAAGCGTGACCTAATCTAAGCACATTGTTCGCTTTCTTGTCTCCATCATTTTGCGCAAATTCGACAGGGACTAGGGTTGAACAGTTCGAACCTTGTGTATTATCGCTGATGAGAGGCTTCAGCAACTCTCTGACCCGTTCCAGGTGCTCTTTGGCATCCTCGTGCATGCTGAGCTTCTGCGTATCATCAAGCGCAACCTTCATCTCAGCATCCGTCAGGGGGCGCAGGCGCTCCTGCTCTACCGCTTTCGCAATCGCTGCCGCCTCGCCGCTTGCCTTGTCCCATCCGTACGCGACAAGATTTCCTCGGCGCACGACAAGAACTTGATCAGCAGCGCCAGACTCATCCAGGTACTTGGCGGCGTGCAACAGGCCTGCATAAGAGTCGTCGTGAACCTTGACAGGTGTCAGCCGCACAGGCAAGTTGCGGGATTGCGCCTCTGGTTTCTTGTCGTAGAAGCGAGAGAGGATGCCGAGTCGCGACAGCGCGGCCGGGACGGCGAGGACCACGACCTCGACTCGATAGCCGGCTTTGCGGAACAGCGCGGCGAGCTCGCAAAAGTCGTCGGGGTGTCGGCACGCGCTCTCGAGCACCACGTCCACCTTGCGCCTTGTGGCTTCCTCGGCGGCCATGGCGAGCCACTTGCGCGCATCGGGGCCTGTGGCGGGTGACGCATGCTGCGGCGTCGACAGCATGAGGCGCGTGTACTCGGGGTGATATGTTTTATACGTGTCGGCAATGAAATGCGCCGGCTTCGACGATGATGATGCGCCGAGGGCATTGATTATCGCGGGAGCCAGGAGTGTTTTGCCAGCACCGGTTTGGCCGACGGCCAGTATTGCCAGCGGCTTGCTGCGCGCTGATGGTGAGGGTGCTCCATCGGCAGGGAACTCCGCAGGGAGGATCTCCTCTTGGAAGATGCGTTGCGAGTCGGCATCGCTGAGCCGGTAGGAAGACAAATCTGGAGGTGGGGACATGTTTTTGATTGCCTTGAGCTGAGAGATGTGATAGATTCGATGGATTATTTGCTCACAAGCTGATGCGTCATGAAATGTCGATGGGATGTTGATGTAAGTGAGTGGGGTTGGCGGATGGATGCCGGATCGAAAACATGCATTAGATCACTCAACACGTGCGGCCATCAGCGCCTAATGCGACTGTTTGCAAAATATTCCATGAATTCAATTTTTTATCGCATCTATCAGAGCTATCTAAATGTATTTGATAAACACAACCCGGCCGACGTCGTAGCCCAATAACTACTCTACGGCGCTGAATCGTTTCACCAGATCCTCTCGATCGGCACTGTGGTCGACAACTGCCCAAAACTGTCCCTTTTGGCGAAACAAGTCACCCAGAGGGCCGAATTCGGTGACCTTATCATCATGCATGACCAATACTTTGTCAAGATGAGCGTAAGTAGCGAGTCGGTGCGCAATTACCATGTCAGTGGCATCTCGCAACCCCTTCCGAATTGCCGTCTGTATGGCGGAATCGGTTTCCATGTCCACTGCACTTGTCGCCTCGTCCATGATGACAAATTTCTTCTTGGACAGCATGGACTTGATGAGACAGTCTATTTGACGCTGGCCTTGCGAGAGCTATGTGCCACCGTCACTGATGTTTAGTTCAAGACAAGGGTCGAGTGCGCCTTGCGTTTCGGCTTGAATAGCCGTGGCGAGAAGCCCATACTTGCGCAATGCAGCCAGTAAATCATCATCAGTGTGATGATTACCAGGATCAATAGTACGGCGAAGACTGCCACCGAAAAGATAGGGATCCTGAGGAGTAATGAGTATTTTCGTCCGAAGCGTCTCCAGCTTGACCTCGGAATTATCAACAGAGTCGATGTGGATAGTTCTGGCTCGTTTCTGTACGAGTTCGGCAAAGGCCAACGCCAAAGTCGACTTGCCCGCACCAGTTCTACCCACTACGCCAATTCGTTCGCCTAGTTTGACAGTAAATGACACATTCTTCAGAGTGGCGGGTAAATTCGGTCCGTAACCCGCTGAGAATTTAGCAACCTCGATCTCTCCTCTTCCTAGCCAAGAGCTTGGTACCTCTAGGCCAGCCACTCGTTCCTGTTCAATATCATCATAAAGAACAAGCTTCTCTATCTTCTTCAACGACGAATCCATATTCACAATTCTCTGCAGACCGCGTACCACTGCTGAACTCAGAGTGGAAGCAAATGAGAGCGCCACACCCGCCGTTGCCGCATCTCCACCGGCGGAGACCAAGAAAATGCCCGACATTACTACATACATGGCGCCCAGAGCCTCTAGACGGAGATTCATCATGGACTTGTACAGACCGCTGTGCCAAGACGCCGACGTTTTCTCATCTTTCACTTTGTTAAAGTCGTGCACATAGCGATCCGTCAAACCATAGGCGCGAACACTGGTGATGCCGTCGGGTGTTGCTAGAGCGCTGACGCTCTGAATAAACGAGGATTCCGCGGCTGAAGAAATATTCTGTAAATCTTTTGTCGATGGAATCTGGCCCGGAATCATGATGCGGAAGAAAAGATAAAAGAGAAGGCCGACAAGCGGCGCTTGATAGAATGAAAACGAGGCACTAGAAGAAATCGGTCAGTGAGGATTCAGATGGCTCGGGCACTCTCAAAATATTACCTGGCCACCAGAACAGTTACCACCTGACCTATATTGCCACAAAGCGGATCAAGGTCATATCCAATCACTTCGTCAACCAATCTCATGTCTGCGTCACATGGTCTTAGAATCTCGCCGTGGGATGTAGACTCAAGCCACTGGAGCTTCGCCCCGAATATCTTGGCTGTAACGCTTGCGAGAACACGGTTGGATGCGATTCTATGAAGTCGGAATTACACAAAACCTTTGTGCAAAGTATCGCGATATGGGCCGTCTTCGCAAGGAGATAGGCACCACCGGGAGAAAGCTGAAATAGAGTGTCGCTTTGCTGCACAAGATCTTTTTGATTTACCTAAACTTCGAGCTTCAGAGAAGCCGCCAAATTGCTCCACTCGCTGATGACCACAAAGAAAAGCGCAAGCGTCCAGATAGGAAAACCACCACTGGTTTGGATGTAGGTTGTGTAGGGCGACAGTCGGTACATCAGTGTTTTGGCGCGTCATTTTCCGTAGGCACTGGTTTAGGCGGCCTTTTCTTCTTCCTCTTCTTTTCTTCTTCCTCTTCTTTTCTTCTTCCTCTTCTTTTCTTCTTCCTCTTCTTTTCTTCTTCTTCTTCTTTTCCACTTTGGCTTGTTGCGGATGATCCTTTAGTGTTGCCTGCTTTCCCGTATTTGCCGCAGCCTCGCTGGTTTGTACAAACGGCAATAGCTCGCCAGCAGCTTTGCCGTCACAGATGTGAAGACGATATGCAGCCTTGGGAACGACTTGTGCTTCGTGGTGAGTTACAAAGGACGCGGGTCCTCAAGGCCTTCCATCCTCACCCCATCTCAATCCTCACCATACCACGACTTCTTTGGCGGCGCAAACCTCTTTTCCTCCACCACCGCCATCCTCCCCCCAACCACATCCAAT